>APFE031183698.1:16641-83831 GCA_000404065.3 Pinus taeda
ACATCTACATGAAGCAACCTGACAGGGCTTTGCGGTGAAGCGATAAGACAGACTGGTATGCAAGTTAAAGAAGTCTCTGTATGGGTTAAAACAGTCACCAAGGATGTGGTATCAGAATTTGATACATTTATATGGGGACTTGGCTTCACCAGAAGCAAAGCAGATCATTGTGTGTATTTTAAATTAATTGGTGACCGTGTTATTTATCTGGTCTTGTATGTGGATGATATGTTGCTGGTTGGAATTGACAAAGAAATTATCTAGGATTTGAAGACCCAATTGTCCTCCAAATTCGACATGAAAGATCTCGGTGCTGCAAACTATATTTTGGGCATGGAAATTAAAAGAGATCGGGCAAAGAGGAAGCTCAGGTTAAACCAGACGAGGTATGTCGAAACAATGCTGCAGAGGTTTAATATGTAGGATAGTAAACCGGTGAAGGTTCATATTCCCGTAGGTGTCAGGTTATCTGTTGAACAGTGTCCCAAGACACAAGAATAGGAAGAGGACATGTCCCGTGTTCCATATGCAAGTGCAGTTGGTAGCCTGATGTATGCAATGGTCTGTACTAGACCAGACAGACATTGCACATGCAGGGGGAGTATTGAGCAGGTTTATGTCAAAACCAGGGAAGGAGCACTGGACAACAGTGAAGCGGGTTTTCAGGTATTTGCGTGGCACTAGTGATTATGGTTTGTGCTACCAAGGAAGACCAAGATCGGACAGAGTGTTGGATATTCATGTCTTTGTGGATGTAGACTGGGCTGGAGATCTGGATCAGAGAAGATCTACAAGTGGGTATGTGTTTAACCTATTTGGAGGTGCAGTCAGTTGGATGAGTAACAAACAATCTGTAGTGGCACTATCAACTACAGAGGCAGAATACATGGAAGCCACTCATGAAAGCAAGGAAGCAGTTTGGTTGCAGAGATTGTGTTCAAGTATGGGGTTAGTACAGGGAGCTATAAGGATAGACTGTGACAGCCAAAGTGCAATTTTCTGCTTATCATTCAAAGACAAAGCACATTGATGTTCAATATCACTTTGTGAGGGATATGATAGAAGACAAAAAGGTTTTGCTGGTAAAGGTGGACACTTTGAAGAATACTGCAGATGCATTGACAAAATCTGTGGGCTCTGAGAAGTTCTCTTGGTGTAGAGAAACAATAGGTGTTTCAGGGTTGGAAAAATGACTAAGGTCTCATGTGGCCCCCTATGGAAAGAAAACAACAAGTGGGAGATTGTTGGGTTGTGTTATATTCTTTCCACAACTAACCTACGTAGTGAACTGGGGGGTTAGAGGGGGGGCAGAGCGCCCCCTTCGTTGCGTTGATTGTGCAGTGGGGGTGTCACAGGGGGCCGGAAATCCTCCCTGTCCGGGGGGTTTGAGGGGGGCGGGTAGCCCCCCTCTACGAGGTTCGGGGCAGCGCCCCGAGAAAATTTTTTTTTGACCCTATATTAGGTTGGGCGAACCTACCTATGGTTTTCGGTCCATGGTTTTGGACGTGATGGTTTTTGGTACATGGTTTTGGACGCGATGGTTTTCGGTCGATGGTATTCGATGCTTTGGCATGTATAAATATGTAATGTAACATTGAAAGGATTATAATGAAAAATCAAGCTGGTAGTCTCGGTTTTGAGATCCAGTGGGAAATCTCTATGTATATATGTTTTATGTGTTATGCTCTCGCAGTTTATTTTTCCTGTGATTTAGAATTCGTATGCAGGTAATTTCTGTACGTGGTTAAAACCTACAAACACTTAGCCAATTTACAACATGAGGCAACCTACCTTTACATAAGAGAGTGTGCACACTTGCACCAAGAGTGGGTGCCCACACACGGGTCACCAAGACACCCTTGCACGTCCTACACAATCTACACTTCCAACCATCCACTCACGGCCCCTTGAACCAACCAAGAACCAAGTATCAACCTTGCGCACTTATCATGCAATGCGCATGAGTTATGCGCACCAATCTACGCACTTCTCCACCTGTTATGCGATGTCAAGAGAGAGGATGAGCGATGATGATCGAATGTCCTTTGAGCGTTCAACACCCACACATTTATATGTTATCCATCGTGGGTGAGGGGTTGGTGAAGCCCCTTGGCCAACGCCCCAACGCAAGCCCCCAACATACCAACTCCATGGTCGGCTTTCCATGTGTGACCGCCCTTCCACGCCATCGAATAAACTCCCAAACTCGTCGCATATGTGTTCATTCGCATGCACAACTCTGCCTTCGTCGTTCGGTCGTTCAACGCTCGGGTGTTTGACTTTCGTCGCATGACAGCTCGTTGGAACGTCTCATATCGTGCAAATTCACCCGCGCCCTCCGTTGTGTTGTCGTGCATGCTTGCCCGATAGGTGCGCGCGCCCGGGCGCCCGCCCATCGCAAATTTCCCAAGGCGTTACATCCTCCTCCACCTAAAGTCGTTGTCATCCTCGACAACATCCCAACTCCAAGCATCCAACCATGATGTCAACTCCTCCACATATGGAAAACATCTCTGCAACATATGTAGGCTTATCTCCACCATGTCTCATCTAAATGACCAACTGCCACCAAGATATGTCATAGATGTCCATGACCATCGACCACCTGCCACAATGTCTCCATGCTACTCTCTACCATGGAAGGCTGATCCTTCCAACATCAAGCTACATGTCAACTATAACAATGTGTCCTCCATCATGTGCATCAACTCCATCATGTGCAAACTGCCCATGATATGCCAACAAGTGTTAACACATCACAACCATGTGCCAACATCTCATCAAACTGCCAAGTGCTCAAAGAGAACACTTCCATCAAGTGTCAAGTCAAGTGTTTCAACAGAGCACCTCATCCTCGAGTCAAGTGCCTCAAGAAAACACCTCTCTCCATCATGTGTCCTATGTGTCCATCTGCCAAGATACTCCAACATAATGCCAACACTCGTCTATACACTTCGCGACCCCATGTTTGAACTAGTCGGGTGATCAATCCAACTGTCATGCTCAAACAATGAGAGTGAACATCCTGATGCCACCATCAGTTGTTTCCCAAAACATCTGCCACATCCTGAAATCCATCAAGAATATTCCATGCTCAGGTCCATGAAGTAGTCTCCATCCATCTGCAACATGTCATGATGCTTGATGCCAAGCCATCCGTGCACCATCAAAACCTGCTCAACTGCTTAAGGGACTCACTGCCATGAGAAGCTAACAATGAGCCCCATATTGTTTTCTCTCTAAGAAGATGTAGAGGGTTGAGAGCCTAAAGGCTCACCCTCACTAATCAAGTCGATCCACCTATCAGGATCTTCAACTTCCAACCTTTGTAGGTAAGTGACCCGGTCCTCTCCCGGCCTCATATATGCTTCATCAACATCCTCATCTTCAATCACCTCTAGCCTTCTTGTCAAGTCCAAGATACTATCTGAAAGTGATTTGATAACCAAGGATTGTTCGGTAAGTTTTGTCTTTGCCTTGGACAAATGCTTACATACATCATCCAAATCTTCATCACACCTCACTTGCATTGCTGCCACCTCATGATCAGGTCTGGTTACTCCAAAGGTAGGCACACCTATGGGTACATCTTCCCTTCCATCATAGATGTACAACTTCTTCAAGTGTGGATTGATCATCGCATCATATTGCTTCATAAACTCCATCCCTAGTATAGCCTCATAGTCATCAATCCTCACTATAGTGAAGTCCACCTTCCCTGTCCATTCACCAAGTGTAGTGTCCACCTGTTCAGCCACACCAAGTACTTCGTTCGGAGGAGAGTTCACTGTCTTCATAAGTGCCTTGATAGAAACATATTTCAACCCAACCTTCCTTGCAGTATCTTCACCCATAAAGTTGTGAGAGGCCCCACTATCTACCATAGTGAGTATATCAGCACCTCCAACTTTCATTCGGACATACTCCAACTTGTTCCTCTCGGGATCCTTCCAAGAGATCACCTCTGTAGCAGTAGCAACACCAAGAATCTGCATCATACCCACAGAAGCACCTTCATCTTTCGTATTAGATTGTACTATAGCAGCCAACTTCGGTCTAGAGGGACAATTCTTCACCGTATGTGGACCAGCACAAATCCAACACTTCAAGACCTTCTTTGCCTTTGAACTATCATCTGATTTCGAAGCTTCTTCTTTCTTCTTATCCTTCGGTTTATCAGACTTCTTCTTCCTATTATCAGAAGTCTCATCATAGTGTTCAACCAACCTATCAACCATAGCAAAGGCTTCTTCAAGTGTACGAATCCTTTGTCTCTTCACCTCATTGCGTGCCCAAGGCTTCAATCCAACAATGAGATTGAATACCTTGTCTCTCTCCGCCATATCAGGTAGTTCAAGGACCGCACTTGCAAACTCCCTTTGATAAGTTTGAAGGTTCCCGGTTTTCTTTATAAACTTGATCTTCATCCTAGCTTCCCATGTTTCATCCTGAGGACTAAAATGGGCTTGCAAGGCTCCTTTCATGTCATCCCAAGAAGTGATGTCGGTAGCACTTCCATTTGCAACCTAGTCCATCCTTCTTCTCCACCACATCTTGGCATCTTTTGTGAGGAATTGAGCAGCAACCTCGACCTTAGTCTCATCATCGGATAGACCCAATCTCTCAAAGTATTGCTCCATGTCCCACAAGAAGTTACCAAGAGTTTTTGCACTCCTTATACCATCGAATGAATCCGGTTCCTTGACTTTCACATGAGGCACTCCTCCACCTGAGCCATGCCTCACGGCCTTCTTCAACACCGCTATTTCATCCTTGGCTTCATCAAGAGATTTATTCAAGTCCATGATCTCCATTAGACCTTGGTCCCTTGAAGCTTCAACGTCCTTGACCCTTAATTCAAGTTGTGTATAAATCAAATCAGTGTACTCATGTTGAGTTCAGAGTTCATCAAGTTCATTTTTCACCTTCGAGAATGCCTTTTGTTCTTCCACAACAAGGTCAATCTTTGTTCCAAAGTTGTCCTCTATGTACTCCAATCTTTCCACTAATTTCTGCATCAGCTCAAGAGTAGTGTCCACAGGACTACGACTAGACCCTGAATGAGATTCAGCCATTGCTAATAGCCTCTTCGTTCTTTGTAATCTAGTATCGACCATGCACCGGCTTCACCTACAACCCAAGTCCTTGATGTCACACTTAGAGTGTTTCACCAACCTCTTTCCCTGCAAGAACCTGTTACCATGGCCACTTCTTCACAAGCTTCAACACCCGGTTATCAGCCTGCTCTGATACCAATTATCACGCCCCCAAGCCTATGGTGGTCTTCCAACCGTGCCGGCGAGGTGCGGCACCACCCCACACTTTCTTTTTAACAATACTTATGTGTGCGGACTATGCCTAATTCACTACCGATACTTAGTTTGTTTTTTGCAACCAAGTAAAATGCATTAAACCTTTATATCAATGAAGCCCATACTCATTCATTATCACAACAATTATAAAAGACATCAATTGCAAGAAATAAAGGGGAGGGGCAACTCCCGAATAGTTTGCCAAACAATATATTATATATAAGTTTTTCAAGAGTACAATGTGCCAGTGTGCTTGGCAACTCCAAGCCAACACTTAGCCAATTTACAGCATGAAGCAACTTGCCTTTACATAAGAGAGTGTGCACACTTGCACCAAGAGTGGGTGCCCACACACGGGTCACCAAGACACCCTTGCACGTCCTGCAGAATCTGCACTTCCAACCATCCACTCACGGCCCCTTGAACTAACCAAGAAACAAGTATCAACCTTGTGCACTTATCATGCAATGCGCATGAGTTATGCACACCAATCTGCGCACTTCTCCACCTGTTATGCGATGTCAAGAGAGAAGATGAACGATGATGATCAAATGTCCTTTGAGCGTTCAACTCTCACACATTTATATGCTATCCATCGTGGGTGAGGGGTGGGCGAAGCCCCTTTGCCAACGCCCCAACGCAAGCCCGCAACATACCAACTCCATGGTCGGCTTTCCATGTGTGACCGCCCTTCCACGCCATCGTATAAACTCCCAAACTCGTCGCATATGTGTTCATTCGCACGCACAACTCTGCCTTCGTCGTTCGGTCGTTCAATGCTCGGGTGTTTGCCTTTCGTCGCATGACAGCTCGTCAGAACGTTGCATATCGTGTGAAGTCGCCCGTGCCCTCCGTCATGTCCTCGTGCACGCTTTCCCGGTAGGTGCGCGCGCCCGGGCGCCCAGCGCCCGCCTGTCGCAAATCTCCCAAGGTGTTACACAATGTGTAACATTTTATATTATCTTTCAAAAAGATTCTAAGATTTTGAGGTATTGGCCGAATAAAATAATATTGTATATCGTGTGTTTGATAAATATTACAACAAAATAGGTTATCATTGTTTATAAAAGTTTCTAAATCTTTAATATTCTTTCTGTTATATAGTGAAGTCTATTTCCTAAAAACAAGTTATAATTTTTATGGAGTTGTAATATTGTTTTATTAAATAAACGAAATATTTAATACATGTGTTATCAATATTTATAGAAATGCGGATTTTTTTATATATAAATGAAAATATTAATATATATATTATTAATGTTTATAAAAGTGTGCCCATCTTTTATATTTTTTGATCAATGTGTATTGAAATTCTTTAGTAAATTATAATAATTATCGACAGTTTGAAAGTGAATATTATTTTATTAAATAAATTAAAATATTTAGATCTTGTAAATACAAAAGGTGCTTTACATTTTTATATAATTTTATTTATTAACATTTTAAATGTAAATTATATTATTAATATATTTTATAATTGTTTTTTTGTATTTTTTCTATTTAGAAAGAATAAACTATATACTGATATTGATAACTTCTTATATATGTATGAAGTGATATGTATAACTTTTTACATTTTTTGGGGAATGCCTTTGATGATTACTTCAAGTTTAAGGACGTTGCATTAAACATAATTTTAAAAAGAATACAAAGGTGTGTATATGTCTTTTTTGTTCAATGTTATTTTTTTTTTTAAATATCTTTTTTATTAGTTATGTTGATTTTAATGTAGTTTATTTTCTAGGATTATATTTTTAGAATAAATATAGGTAGACAATTTATTTTTAGAATTTAGTTATTTATTAGGATAAATTAATCTAGATTCATATTAACTCCAAATCTATTATGCATTAAGAGGGATCAAATTTATTTAGGTCCAAACATTTCCTCATTTTCTTTTTCAATCTAAAAATAATTTTACTTTGAAGGACTTGATATTTATTGCCACATCATAAATCAAGGGTTAAAATGTATATATGATTATTCTTAATACACCATATATCAAATCCATGTTAAGCATGGAAGAATTAACATGTGTCAATCATACTAGACAACATACCATTGAAATTATTTAACCACCATGAATTGACTAGGATAAAGTCCCTTCAGATGTAATCATTTTCGTAAATTTTCATCCCTCGTTGCACATGGTAGATATGGAGTTTATGATGAGTATACACTAGTTCTTAATATGTGATTTGTTAACTACATGGTGAGAATGGAATTAAATACACATCTCATATATAAGGTGATGATCACAAGGACTTTAATAAGGTGAGAGATTACTAGGAATTATTTAGAATTTTATTTTTTTTTCTCAAAAAGAATAAAGAGAATAATTCCAAAATTGTCATAGTTTTCATGAACTAAAAGATTAGAAATGTTGGTAGTGTGACAAATCTTTTAAACTTGAGATCTAATATGGGTATATAGTAGTCATTCTAAGAGAAATTTTTTTATTCTTCAACTTTTTTAGTGTCATAAAGATGGCATATTCTTTCATCTCACTAACGCCCATTTTCATTATAGGGCTCGTAGAATTTGTTCTTACTTTAGCAATGTTTATTTTTTTCTTTACATTAGTCAATATGAAGAGCTATAATCTTTTGGATTAGGTTTAATCGTCTCCTTGAAATATCTTAGTTTCCCCCCCTCTCTCTAAGAGATCTTAAATATTTTGTTTATGGCTCATATTGAACTTTTTTTTTTTTTTTTTTATTAATGGTTTTTTTAAACTCTATTGTGAGCTCCATATCAAGAATTCAATGAATTACACATCTCCTTTGTAATAGGAAGTAGAAAATACTTATCAACAAAACATGAACTTTTCTATGGTATTTTATACACTGAGTTGTATAAAGTGCCATATATGTGTGTGTGTGTGTGTATAAAAAGCCATGTGTGTGTGTGTGTGTGTGTGTGTGTGTGTGTGTGTGTGTATTACAATGAAATATTTTATGTAACGTGGACATTCAAATATTCCATCTATGACCCACATTTGAATATATTTTTGTTATTAATACTTTTTACACCATAAACAATTCCGTTTTAGAAGAACTTCCATGATGCCCTCCTGTCATCACCCTGCTTCATTAGATTATATATTAGACGATGGGAGAATTTTTAGCATTTTGATCGAAGGTAGTTTCGATAATCAGTTAGATCGATTGCTTATTGATAACTACCTTGACTCTAGGAACCTTAGTTCAATGCCTTTGATACTAAGAAACAAACTATTGTTTCTTTAACCTTATTAGGATTTGGAACTTAAAGGTAGAAACTAGGAACTAGATCTGGATAAAAGAGATATTGATGTGCAACTGGAGGTTTAGGTTCAACATTTGGAAAGCTAGATATCAATTACTATCTTAGGAAGTTATGAAAAAGTATGAGCGCGATAATTGTTGGAAAAAAATACTGAGGGGAGGTGAATAAGTATTATCATATCAAAAATTTTTCTTTTTCATAATCAGATTTATATACACAACTTCAGAGAGGGGAACTAGCGTGTACACGCAACTGTCTTTAAGGCAACCAGTGTTTATGTAGTAAACATATGATTTAGTTAATTCATCATATGTTCATTTTTGATCAGTGCATCAGTACCTCGTCAATAATTAAACATTAACCATGTGCAGTATAAACATAATAAACCATTACACACAAGAAAAATGCATGAACACCAAGATTTATGGTAGAAACCCAATGTGGGTGAAAACCACCTACTCTTGTCATCTCTGTCTTCTTTTAATAGTAAAAAAATATGTTTACAATCTTGTACTAGTGCAAACTCATACCAGTATGTAGTCTTCTACCTACAGAAGGTTACAACCTTCTCTCATTCTCCAGCTTCTACTGGAAGGGAGCTACAACCCCCTAGCTCTTGTACTAGCCAATATGTTTAGTAGTACGTAGTTGCCAGCCTACAGAAAACTCCACCTTTCCACCAGGGATCACGTTTCATGAATTTTTAGACTCGATGCTCCTAGCACATATCATGACATATGAAGACCTTGACTCATTAATAACCCATCAGAAATTTAGAAACTCAAACTTCATCAACCAACACACAGTTAATCTGAAACAATCAAATCACTATCATCAGAACACTGTGTTGAACCCAGAAACCTGTATCAACATTCAGAACCAACTAAAACCTCAAAAATTCATGTGTCGGACTATATACGCTACTTCAATGAAGAAAACCTACGTGTATATGCTACTTCCTTCAACCCAACCTTCATATACATCTAAATATTCTGAATCATAAAATCTCTAAATCACAAACTGTACCAACCAGTAGTGTACTGAACATCTACTATCAACTTACAGAACTTTACAAATGTAGGCAACAGAAAATACTTCTTCTCACTTATACAATCAATCAAATATCAACCTCCCTATGCATTCAAATTTGCATTCAGATCTAAGAAGACTTCATTAACAAACAACAATAAAATAGAAACAACAATAAATTAGCAATACTGATCTGATAGATCAGTCATCTCTGAACATCAAGCCTTTCTTTTATATACGCTACTTGAAAGAATAGAACCTGCATGTATATGCTCTTTTACCAAGACGAACCTGTATACAGATCTGCAAATATTGACTCAGAACTTTGCTATAATTCTAGACTTCAGACAAACCTAGATCATGATAGATAACAAATAAAACAGATGAAAAACATGAGATCTAGCCTCAACCAATATCAGATCATTCAAGAATAATTCATTTCAGGTCTCATGATCCTGATCCAATATTGAACTCAAGGTGCACATAAATATTTCAGATCTAGTTCCAAACATAATCCTACAACATAAAATATACTTCATATAGAAGTATTCCTTAGAATCTTATTCACTTGCACATCTGTCCTTATGATCCTCTCTTCTTTATATAGTTTTTTTCCCTTCTCAATACCATGGACCGAATCCACTTAGGACCAATACCTTAAATCAAATACCACAGACCAAATACCTCGAACTAAATACCTAGGGTAAATATCATGGTCCAAAGGTACCTTGGACCAAATACCTCAGATCAAAACCATGGTTTTCAACATGTATGCACTTTACCTTCTGTGGGAGTGTGTACGTACTATATGATATTTCTGTTCTGAGTACCTACGTGTATATGTTGCTTGGACAAAGTGAACCTACGTGTATATCTTAAATTACTCTTACATCATCTTCTTCCCTCAACTTCTTTATTCTAATCAATAGACCTTACTTTCATCTTCCTAATCCTTTGTACCACTACCCTATTGCATCTGAATATTCATGTTAGCCTCTTATCAAAACTGATTTGACCTGTACAATTGCCATCAAGGGACAATACTTGTATCATAATGCCAAAAATTTGCCCCTTTGGACTTGATGGAAACCATGATGGTGCTGACTACTACAAGCTGTAAAGACTGTTAGAGATACAATACAACACCAAAATACCAAAATACTCTCCCCCTTTGACATCAAGGGCAAAGGGAGGACCACTCTACTCTCCTCCTTTGTATCATGCTATCCATACTCCTCCTGAGTACATGTCGAGTCTGCAAAGAGATGATTCAATATAATAACATGCCACTATAACTCAACAAAGTGAGTATGACCTCCCTATGACCACGAACTCATACATACAACAATCACCCAACCAAGTGGGGATACACCATATTTGACTAATTTTCCCAACCAAGTGGGGATATACCAAAGTTTATACATGACAGAAGTACAAAAATTATTACATCATCCATCCCAAGGATATTGGGGAAATAAATTACATCATATGACCAATAAAACTTATTGAAATATAGACCATGACAGAAGAAGTTATATCACACTAATGATTGATGCAACTAAGAAATAGCTGAGTTCAACAACCATAATGCCAATAATGTGGAATGTGAATGCTCCCCCTAAACCTTTGCTACCAATGTTCTTTTTTTTTGTTAGAAAAACATATACGTGCTTTTATCCAAGGCAACATGCACGTACCCACACATATACTACATGAAACCAGCGTGCAGTAAAATTCCTCTGAAAAACTGGATTTAACATCATGATGATGCAACAGCAACTCCCAGCTTTTGTCTAAGATATTCAAATGTTTCTCTGGGTAGTGGTTTAGTGAATATAGTAGCAACCTACTCTTTGGAGGGGACATACTCCAATTTGATCTTTTTTCAAGCACTTGTTCTCATAGAAAATGGTGCTTGATGGGTATGTGCTTGGTCTTTGAGTGCATGAATGGATTCTTTGAAATACTAATGGCACTTGTATTATCACATAGAATGGAGATGGGTGGATTACATGTGATCTAAATGTCTTGCAAAGTTTGCATCATCCAAAGTAGTTGTGTGCAGTAAGATGCAGCAGCCACATGTTTTGCTTCAGCTGTAGATAAAGCAATTGAACTTTGTTTCTTGTTGAACCAAGGCACTAACCTAGAACCCATATAAAATGCACCGCCACTAGTGCTTCTTCTATCATCAACACTTCATGCCCAATCTGCATCTATATATGCAAGAAGAGTAAGATTTGCATCTCTAGGATACCATAGTCTAAAGTCTTGAGTTCCTTGAAGATATTTGAAAATTATTTTAACTTCCTGAAGGTGTGATTACTTTGGATTTACTTGGAATCTTCTAACTATTCCTACTGCATACATGATGTCAGGTCGGGTACTTGTTAGATAAAGAATATTGTCAATCATAGATCTGTAAGTTGGCCGATGTACTCCTACTGATTCATCATTTGAGCTGAGACTGCATCCATCTTTAGTTTGATGAACTTGTAGACCAAGAAAATAGGTAAGTTCACCGAGCAAGGACATTTCCAATTCTTGCTCCATTACTAAAGCAAAATTTTGACTCATGGACTCTTCATTGCTACCAAAAAATATATCATCAATGTAAATAATAATAATTAGCAATTTATCATTTTCAATCTTTATATATAAATTTCTATCTACGGAACCTTTTGTAAAACCTTGTTGGTGTATATATTTGTCAAGGTGATAATACCAAACCCTTGGAGCTTGCTTCAGACCATAGAGAGTCCTTTTGAGTCTGCATACAAGTTTTGCATCATTTCCAAGAACAAATCCTTCTGGTTGTTCAATATAAACTTCTTCTTCTAAATCTCCATTAAGGAAGGTTGATTTCACATCCATTTGGTATGCTTTGAATTTCCAAAAACTGGAAAGAGAAAGAAACATTCTTATGGCTTCATATCTGGCAATAGGTGCAAAAGTTTCTTCAAAATCTATACCTTATTGTTGAGCATACCCTTTACAAACAAGTCTGGCCTTGTTTCTAACGAATTCTCCATTTTCATTTAGCTTGTTCTTGAATATCCATTTACTTCCTATAATATTTTTATCATGAGGTCTAGGAACTAATTCCCAAGTGTCATTCTTTTCAATTTGCTCAAGTTCTTCATCCATGGTCTTGACCCAACATTCATCTTTGCATGCTTCATTTACATTTTGAGGTTCAGTGGAGGATAGTAATGTTGGATAGCTAGAGGTCCCTGTAATAGTTCTTCTTGTTTGTACACCAGCCTCCCTTTCTCCTAAAATTTGAGTTTCTAGATGATTTTTCTGAACATGTTTGGATGGAGTCTTTTCTTCTACCATTATATATTCTTTTGGTGCTTCATTGGTTTCGTATTCAATATAATTTTGATTTGATGTGGGAAATTAATCCCCATCTTCCTCATTGTCATAATCTTCTATTGATTTTATCTGTTTTGGATTTCTGCATGCTTCATCAACTACAACATCAATGCTTTCAATAATTTTCCCTAGTCTTTTATTATAACATTTATATCCTTTACTTCTGGAAGAATAAGCAAGAAGAATCCCTTCATCTGCGTTGGGTTCAAACTTACCAAGGTTTTCATTAGTCCTTTTGATAAAACATTTTCTTCCAAAAACTTTAAAGTATTTTACAGTAGAAGTCTTACCATACCAAATTTCATGTGGAGTTTGAGTTCTATTTACCCAAACATTTTCTTTGTTGAGAATAGTCATGGTAGTGAATGCAGCTTCACTCCAAAAGGTTGCAGGAGTTCCAGATTCATCTAGCGTGGCTCGAGTCATTTGTTGAACTGTTCTATTCACCTTTCTGCTACACCATTTTGCTAAGGTGTTCTTGCAGTGGATAATTCCATTTTTATTCCATGTTGTTCACAAAATTCAAAGAATTCATCCAATATAAATTCCCCTCCTCAATCAAATCTGAGGCATTTGACTTTTCAATCTAATTCATTTTTCAACCAAAGCTTTGAAGGCCTGGAACTTTTCAAATGCTTCATCTTTATGCTTTAGAATACCTATCCAACGCATTCTAGAAAAATCATCCATGAACAAAATAAAGATTCTTCTCCACGAGATGACTTTTTCCTTGTTGGTCTACATAAATTAGTATGGATAAGTTCAAGAGGCTTACTAACTGACCCTTTTTTCCCTGAAGTAAACTCTGGTTTGCTTACCAATTTGACATGGTTTGCATATTGTATTTTCTGGGATGTTGATATCTGGAAGATCACGAAAATCCTTGAGTCTGCATGCTTTTCTTATTTGAGAAAAGCTTATATGTCCCAATCTGCTATGCCACAACCAATTTTCATCATTTTTGCTTAGATAGCATTGTTGTTGTCCTCCTTTGAGTATGTATAAGTTTTTTAGAGTTCTTTTACCTTTGGTCATGGTCTCTCCTTTATCAATCTCATGAACAACACATCTGTTTGATCGAAACACCACTTCATATCCTTGATCACACATTTGACTGACACTCAATAGGTTATGCTTTAAACCATCTACATACACAACATTTCCAACTTTAAGCTTTTATTTCAAGAAATCAAAACCTTTACCTTTTATGATAGTTGGAGTTTCATTTCCAAGTGAGACATTCTTTTCCTTTTCTAAGGCATTATATGAGTGAAGTTTCTCTTTGTCACCTATCATATGTTTGGAGCATCCACTGTCGATGTACCACTGATTTTATTGTCCTTCTACATACAAGGCTATACCACATCTTTCTGTTTGAGATTTGTTCCTTCTCCATATCTTGGGATTTAATGGAATTTTCTCCTTTTGAGGTGTTTGCCAAAATTTTCTCTTGCATTTAGATTCTTCATCACCAAATTTGTTACAAATTGAGCATTCTATTTCATTTTCAAGAGGAGAAAAGTTATTATAGGAAATTCTCTTGATCTCTGTTACATTCCTTTCATTTTTTGCTTCTTTAGCCATGATGGTTTTGTAAGCAATGCATTGAGAAACTTTGTGCCCAAAATTATGACATGAAAAACATTTCCCATTAAAGATGTTTCTGCAACTATCGAATCTATTTAGTTGTTGATTGTAGTTTCTATTAATATTCATCTTTGGAGCAAATTGAGTATGATTTGCCTAAGGTTGGTTGTGGCTTCTATTGATATTCATCCTTGTAGCAAATTGAGTATGATTTACCTAGTGATTAGCTTCATGGCTTTGCTGATGATTGTCATACTGTTCACTCGTCTTTGTTGCATCAAGATAGATTTTGGTGGAGGTTGATGGCTTATGTGATTGAGATGCTTCTTCAGTATATCCAAGACCTGTCTTTATCAGAGGAGAACATTGAAATTTGATAATTTCATTTAAATTTTCTGATCCTTTAGCAATTCTAAGATTAAGAGATTTTGTTTTCTCAAGAACTTTTCTTAGACCCACAATTTCACATTCTAGTTTTTCATTATGTTTTTCTTTTTCAGCAAGTTGGTATGTCAAGGTATCTATGATCATTTTTTTTCTTCTAAACAGATTTTGAGTTTAGAGATTTGTTCATGAAAGTTTCCCTCTTCTAAATCATCCCAAAAATCATCATTATCATAAGCCATGAGAAGTCTATAATCATCACTATTAGATAAACCATCACTATCATCTTCTAAACTATCCCAAAAATCATCGCTATCATAAGCCATGAGTAGTCTGTAATCTTGACTAGTGTCATATTCATCACTATTAGATAAACCATCGCTATCTTCATGAGTATAGTAACTCCTTCTACTCACAACTTGTTTCCTATTCCCTTTTGCATATTCCTTTCTTTTTTCATATTTATTTTTATGAGGACATCTGGAAGCATAATGACCAACACTACCACAATCAAAGCATTTGAAAGGTAGCTTACCTCTGAACCTTCCAGAACCCCATTGAAGCTTCTTGACAAAATTTACCTCAGCTTCTTCTTCTGAAACATGTCCTAATTCATTGTGCTCTTTCTTTTCTTTTCATTTTGCTGAAGCTTTAAATGCAGCTTCTCTCATATTTGATGGACCTCCTTTTCTCATCTCAAAAGGAGTTAGGATTCCTTGAAGTTGTGTCATAGTGATATTCTACAGATCCTTTTTTTCTTCTATGGCAGACACTTTTGATTCAAATTTAGCAAACAAGGATCTCAAAATTTTCTTAACAAAGATAACTTACTTTATTTCTTCACCCATATTCTTCATACAATTAAGAACCTCATCTATACGTAAGAAGTAACTAGCTATCTTCTCATCACTATGCATATTTAGAGTTTCATACTGAATTTTGAGAGTTTGAAGCTTAGCACATTCTACATGAGAGTCTCCTTCATAGATCTAAATGGTTTTGTCCCATATCTCTTTGGCTGATTTGAGCTGCATGACTTTGACAAAATCTGATTGCAAAAAGCTTCCCAATGAAGTATTGACAACTTTGGCATTGGTTTCATATTGCTTTTTACCTGCCGTGTCTATAAGAATTGCTATTGGAAATTTATATCCTCCTTCCACAATTTCCCAGACATATTTTCCAAGAGATTGTAGATAGGATGTGATTCTTATTTTCCAATAAACAAAGTTCCTCCCATCGAATATTAGCGGTCTGATGGATCCCATGCTTTCATGATTATTCATCTTGATGGATCTTCCTTCAAGTGATTAAGCTTCTTTTGAAGAACTTGGCTCTGATTCCAATTGTTGGAAATAATACTGAGAGGGGAGTTGAATCAGTATTACCAAATCAAGAATTTTTATTTTTCATAATAAGACTTATATATGCTACTTTAGAGAGGGGAACTAGCGTGTACACGCAACTATCTTTAAGGCAACCATCGTTTATGCAGTAAACTTCTGATTTAGTTAGTTCATCATATGTTGATCTTTAATCAGTGCATCAATACTTCATCAATCATTAAACAGTCACCATGTGCAATACAAACATAATAAACCATTACACATAAGAAACACACATGAACACCAAGATTTAAGGTGGAAACCCAATATGGGTGAAAACCACTTGCTGTTGTCATCTCTGTCTTCTTTTAATAATAAGAAAATATGTTTACAATATTGTACTGGTTCAAACTCATACCCGTACAGAGGCTTCTACCTACAGAAGGTTACAACCTTCTCTCGTTCTCCAGCTTCTACTGGAAGGGAGGTACAACCCCTAACTCTTGTACTAGTCAATATGTTTACTAGTACGTAGGTGCCAATTTATAGAAAACTCCACTCTTCCACCAAGGACCATGTTTCATGAATTTTCATACTGGATGCTCTTGCCACATATCATGACATATGAAGACCTTGACTCATTAATAACCCATCTGAAATTTAGAAACTCAAACTTCATTAACCAACATACAGTTAATCTGAAACAATCAAATCACTATCATCATAACATCGTGTTGAACCCAAAAACCTGTATCAACATTTAGAACCAATTGAAACCTAAAAAATTCATGTGCCAGTCTGTATACACTACTTCAATTAAGAAATCCTACATGTATACCCTACCTCCTTCAGCCCAACCTGTGTATACCTCTAAAGATTATGAACCATAAAATCTCTGAATCACAAATTGTACCAACCAGTAGTGTACTAAACATCTACTATCAACTTACAAAACTTTACATAGGTAGGCCATAGAAAAAAACATCTTCTCACTTATACAATCAATCAAATATCAACCTCCTTATGCATTCAGATTTACATTCAGATCTAAGAAGACTTCATTTACAGACAATAGTAAAATAGCAACAACAATAAATCTGCAATATTGATTTGATAAATCAATCATCTCTAAACATCAAGCCTTTCTTTTGTATACACTACTTGAAAGAACAAAACCTATGTGTATATGTTATTTTGTTGAGACGGACTTGCATACAGATTTGCAAATATTGACTTAGAACTTTGCTGCAATTCCAGACTTTAGACAAACCTAGATCATGATAGATAATGAATAAAATAGATACAAAACATCAAATCTAGCCTCAACAAATATGAGATCATCAAAGAATAATTCATTTCAGGTCTAATGATCCTAATTCAATATTGAACTCAAGGTGTAGATAAATATTATAGATCTAGTCCCAAACATAACCCTACAACATAAAATATAGTTCAGATAGAAGTATTCTTTAGAATCTTATTCACTTGAACATCTGGCCTTATGATCCTCTCTTCTTTATATAGTTTCTGGCCTTTCTCAATACCATGGACCAAATCCACTTAGGACCAATATCTTGGATAAATTACCACTGAGAGAATACCTCAGACTAAATACCTAGGGTCAATATCATCGTCCAAATATACCTTGGACTAAGTAGCTCGAACCAAAACCATGGTTTTCAACATGTACGTGCTTTGCCTTCTGTGGGAGCACATGTGTATGTTATACGCTATTTCTGTTCTAAATACCTCCATATATGCGTTGCTTGGACTAAGTGAACCTGTGTATATCTCTTAAACTGCTCTTATATCATATTCTTCCTTCAACTTCTTTATTCTGATCAATATACCTTAGTTCCATCTTCCTGATCCTCTGTACCACTGCCCTATTGCCTCTTAATATTCTTGTTAGCCTCTTATCAAAACTAAGTTGACCTATAGAGTTACCATCAAGGACAATACTTGTACCATAATTTGAACAATAATCTATGAGCATTATCGCAAATTCGAAGAGGGAGAAGTGTGTACCATTTGTAGGCATCAATTGCAGGGAGCCAACAAGAAATTTTCCCATGCACCTAGCGCCCTTTCGATAGAGATTTTAGTGGAATTTCTCTATGTTGGTAGTCATGACAATGCATCCAAAGCTGAGGTTCTCAAGATCCAAGGAATCACCGACATACTCAATACGCTGCCCAAGTGCCAAAATCTATATAAGATTTTCTTCACTTATCACTAACTTAAAGAAGAACAAACATTACCTTTCAATGAGGTTGTTGACTTTATTGATAAATGTCGAAATGATCAAGTTTGAGTGTTTGTACATTGCATGTGAGGCCAAAGTAGGTCTCCTAATATTTTAATTACCTATTTGATGCGCTACAAGGGGTGGAGATTCACAGAAAGATATCAATGGGCAAAGGAGAGGAGACCAACAATTAATTTGACTCCAGTCATACTTAAACAATTACAAGATTTTGAAATGGAATTTTTTGGAATGAACACCTGATCAAATCCATTTTTCACAACCTCAACTGGTCTAGCATTCAAGTTTGGATTTCTGAATAACACCCAAGTTGTTGTTTCACCTCCAACCTTCTATTGGCTTTCATCAAATCCACATTTAAACCTTGGGGCAACAAATATGCCTAGCTCTGGAGGCTTTACCTTTTCATCTACTAGACAAAGTAATAATTCTTTAGGTACCATGATGGTAACAATAATGGATAATAGCATAGAAAGCACCTTATATTTCATTTTGGCTACATTAAAATGTTGTTCAATATTGATTTGTGTTGGGAGCCTACTGATTCATAAAACAATGGCTCTCTGTTATGCACGCAGTTTGGGTAGTTTTTTTCATACAAAGTTTGTCAATGTTAATAGGGTTCTAGTAAAAGTTGGTGACTTTGTTGAGAAACAACAACAAGAAATTCTAGTTTAATTTGTTTGTGAATTAAAATGTAATTATCTTCTCATAGAAACTTGTAAATAGTTCATTAAGTTTAATTGACTTAATTAACTTAGGAATTTCAAGTTGGAAGTCTTTCTATAGCCATGTATGTATGATCCCTAAATTTTAGGGGTCTATGACAAGTTTATTTGAGTTGTAATTAGATAACTCAGTTTGACTGAGTCATGGTTAGTTAAACTAGTTCTAACTATTGGGGGAACTAGTAGAGATCTAGTAGTGAGTTGGTGCACCGTTGCATCCTTAGTGCTACTCCAACTAACTAGAGATTCACGTAAGAGAAACTCATGAATTCCAGTTCAGAGAAAGACCCAGTTGAGACTATAGTGCAAGGACATTGTACTATCAATTGTATGATTTTCCGAGTTATACAAATCGTGCATGCAATCAGTTATGGACCTAAGTTTGGATTACACGGTTTTGGAAGAAGGATTTCCCAATTAAATATGGGTTGATCCTCTTAGGAATTGTGCAAGAAAATAGGGGTTTGGCAGGTAGGAGAATTAGCTAACTGTTGGCCAAAGTAGGCTTGCGAGGTAGAGAGTTGATTATACTTATGCAGGGATTGTTCTAGTAAGAATAAGCATTGTATTTTCATCTTAGATTTCTGATTAATGCAATATACATAGCCGGGATTTTGAGAATTTTCTTTCCCCATAGAAATATTGTGTTAGGTGTTATTGATTATCTTCCACTTGTTGATTATTGTTATCATCAATCCATTGGTTTCTAGTATTGAAAGTAGAGTAGATTCTTGTCTTGTGTTTTAGAAAATTACATGAGTTGTTGAATCTACAAGAAAATATACAAATTTGTTATGATAAAAAACCTAAATTGTCATCTTTGAGCTTGTTGGGTAAGTTGTATCAGGAAAATAAAAATACAATTCTAGGAAAATGGAAATTAGATATGAAAATAATTGCTAAAACTTCCAAAAATGTCTTAAAAATAAATAGCATAATGTAGAAATATTATACAATTAAAGACTGTGATCCTTCATTACTAAATGTGAAGATAATTTTGAAAGAATGTGACCCAATTTTCAATAGTTGCATCCCCAAATTTGACCTATGGACCCAATGATGTACCACATGGTCTAGAACCCTTGCACTCTTAAATAGCACATTGAAAGCCTTTCAATATGACGAATGAAAAAAACCATTATCCCAAATCCTTTCTCACTGTAGAACGTGAACAAAATCATTGTGTTCAACCATGTGTGGAGATACACCCCAGCCCGTCCAAAAATAATTTATAGTTTCTCTATTCATGTCTTTATGAAAAAAATTATAGAAAGACAATGACTATGCATTTTCTTTTTTCTGGCTTTATATTGAATAACATAAAAACAATAGTTACAATGATGACTAGAGTCTTTTTTATACTTTGTGGATATGAATGCATCGAGATTCCATTAGATTCATTTTAACTAAGCACTTTGTCCCCTAGTTCTATACATTATGCTTTGTAGATGCCCTTCTAATGGTGTGAGAAGTGGGGCTCGAGCATACCAAATCAAAAATGGAATCAATTCAAAATAATGAGGAAACAAATTGTGATCTCATCTCTTCAATTAAAAACTCCACACAATACAAAATTATGTTGGCAGAAATAGAACTATGCCTGTTTGAGCTGGAGAAAATAATGACAACATTATATAAGATGGTGGATAGATAAGGAGAAGATTATATTACAACACCAAATCAATAAGGAAATGCTTCAAATAATGATGAAAACATGCGATATGCAGTGAAAAGGGATATGGGGGGCATAAAAGAAGATCGCTTCCCAAGGAGATGATAACATTGATCAACACATACATAATTGCTATAGGACTCGGATAATGAGTAAGGGAGCACAAAAAAAGAAACAAAAATACAATGAGCATGTTAACCGAGTAGGATAGATGAAAGTGTGACTACCTTAATCTTAACATGCCTTAGAGGAGAAAGCATCTCATGGCTCAACTTTGCAACTACACAAAGATGGAAGGAGCTCAAGGAAGAATATAAAGTCAAGACTTACAAAGATTAAGTAGAAACAAACAACACTTACTCCTACATTGTACCACCTATAGCAAAATTAAGATGGGATCAACATTAGAAGATAAAGGTTGGCACACAGTTTTCTAGGACAATTAGTGCGAAAATGCTACAAGGATAGCATCACAAATGATGCACCTTAGAGGATAATTGTTGCATGAAAATGCAGAAGTGGTAAACCCCAAAGAAGCCTTTTCGTTAAACATTTCGGGGACTATTGATCAAACCTTGTTTATAGGGGTATCCACCTTTTGCAATGAACTTACCGTTTAACTTTTTAAATGAATTCATGTTTCTGATACATATATGTTCTATATTTTGCAAGGTAGGCCACCTCAAGCTATAACACCTTTGTCTTATAGATACTTGATCTTGTGATCTTATGGAAATTTTAACAAAAGATATATCTACTTATCCTATCTTTCACATGATGAGTACTGGAAATAATTTGTTGCTAGAAAAACTACTTTACAATATATAAAAATTATGTTTAATTCCATGTTATTTCTCCATTTTTGGAGGAAATTGTACCCAATTTCCAGTAAATCCAGGGAAATTTCTCAAAGGCCAAGCTACCTTTACAAAAAAATATGTAATAATCTACTTGTGCAATAAACTTCTGGTCATGATAGGAATCTACAGGGTAAGTTCCTTAGATAGAACAACAAAGGACACCACTCACAAATAGATCATAGATCAATACACCAGTATTCTTGACGTGGTTAAAACCCTCAAAGAGTGAAACAATCCATGGCCTGAGCCAATGCAACCACTTCAGAAAATTTATTAATGTAAAAGAAATAAAATATACATAAGCTTCTCTCATGAACAATCACCTTACAAATGACCCTCCATTCTCTTTAAATAGAGATCATGGACCAATCGCGTGTTAAGCCATGGATCAAGTGTCAATAATACTGAGGAGAGAATGAAATTTCGGATCACTTCATCTCTAGAACATATCATGACTGTCAGAATGTAAGTTACAAAAAGTACATAATAAAGAAACACACTTTACCTAACTATACAATAGACCAAGTTATACTTAACTATTTCCTATGTGTCGAAATACCCTAACATCCCTCCTTTATAGCAACTTGGGATAGGATTGAAGAATGTACAAACATGACACAATAGGAGAAGGAAGGAGGCATTAGAGCATATCCCCCCTTAGTGACACCTTTCTGAACTCCAACCACAAATCGAAGTTTAGTAAACTTCACCTCTGTGAGAGCCTTTGTAAAGATGTTTGCAACTTGATCATCGGTTGAACAATATTGCACTTCAAGAACATGGTCATAAATGATCTTTTTGATAAAGTGCATGTGTACTTCAATGTGTTGGCTATGCTGATGTTGGACTGGATCTTTACATAGTTGAATGGTACTTTGAATATCACACCAAAGTGTAGTTGGATGTTGGTATTGTTATCTCAAAATCAGATCCTAGAAGGCTGCAGATCGGGAAGACCTCAAGTAACTATTTCAAACCTACTTTAGGCTGAGGCTTAGCCTCCTCAACCTGAGAGGGCTCTCTCTAAATGGATTAATGATTTTGATTAAAGATAAGATGGCTAACTCTTGTAGAACAACTGTGAAAAATATGAATGGTGGAAACACATTTAACAAATATCCATTGGGCTTATGGAGTCAACATCACCTCAATATAACAATGAACTCAACCTTACATGGAAGTCAGGGCATTCAGCATTTAAACATTCAGAATATAAACTCATATAGGACCACACAGTTTATAAATGTATACAGGAAGTCAGAGCACATTCAGTGAATTTTGAGTGATTATACATCCATACCACTACAAGAATTAGGAAAAGGACAACATCACATATTTTGAAAATAAAAAATCCCTCATGAATCCTGAGAAGTAAAGCTAAACATGTATTACTGAAACAGAGTCTTACATAAGCCAAATACAAGCTTTTTCATAAAATTTCCAACCCTTTGTACATTGCTCTTTCTCTTATTTATAGAGCTCTTCTACCTGATTGATATTACTCCTCTAGTATGAGGGAAAGTCGAATTCTCCTTGCTATGATGACACCTATTAACATTTAAAACTAACTAATAAATACAACTGACTGCTAACTAGCAGTTTTAGAGACCTAAGACAATTAGGATTCTATCTCTTCATCATGATTACAACAACCTTATCTAAAAATTTAAAACATTCTTTGACACCTAAAACTCCATGAATTCGAACTTGATGGTGCTCATACCTTCCAGCTGGCCCTTGATGACTCATCCCTTTGATCTTCCTAGAAACTAAGAGACTGTTCCTTCCTCTGTTCTGGCTGAAAAATGTGTCTTGGGACAGAGCTCATAACTTCTGATAAAAAATATATTTGGACAAACTGAAGGAGGTTTTTGTGAACCAATCCGTGCTGAACAAAAAAATCTCTTTTTTTTTTGAAACACCTTTCCTATCGCCCAAAATGTGTCTTTGAAAAACAGGTGTAAAACAGAGAAATATACTTGTGAAAAACTGCACTTACAACAGTTTCGTAGCGCAAGTTTGGTCCTTCATTTATCCCATCTCATGATGTATTTAAGGAAACTTAAGGAGGTTTTTTTAGTCCAATATGTCTAGAACAAAAAAATCTCTTGGTTTTTTAAAATACTTCTCCAGCTGTCCAAAATCGATCCTTGAAGAAGACGTGTAAAACAGGAAATTTTGATTTTGAAAAACTGCACCTACAGCAGTTTCGTAGCGCAACTTTGGTCCATCATTTCTCCCAGATAGTAATGGATTTGAAGAAAGTAGAAGAGGTTTTTGTACTTCAGTATCTTAGAAATGAAAACCTCTTTCAATTTTCATGGAGGCGTTTTCCACTGCTTAGAAACTCTTATAGAAGTTGACTGGTAGAAACTAGGAGACAAAGTTCATCGTTTTTAGAGTTTCATTTTTACTCCTGTCTTCGACCTTTCTGCTACTCTTTTTTCCCTTGTTGGATGTTTAAACCTTGTAAACACTCCCTTTCAGAAATCTTTCTTCACAAATATTTACTTTTTGTCTCTCAAAATTGGTCCATCAAGTCATAATATGCAGCTAAAGCAGTTTCGTAGCGCGCTACGAAACTGCTGTGTGAATAAAAAAACACAGTTTTTTCAAAAAAAATATTCTTCTTGTGATTTCTTCATAGCTTCATCTTATGCCAATAGACCACATATATTTTACATAATTCATCCATAAACAACTTCGAAAAGGTAATGTTCTAACCAAAATTATGTTAAGGCTCCAATCACTTACAGCCCGGTTCTTTTATGCTGAGATTGTCCTCCTAGTTTGCTCAAATGAATTTGTAGGTCCTCAATCTGTCTCCTTTACCTTTGGCTCTGCCTCTTGTAATATTCTTAAATGCCTAGTCATAGGCCTTCTTGGCTTTGGAAACAAACTTTGAGAATTGGTCATCAATTTACCCAATAGTAAGCAGGTTCTCTTTTGCAATTGCAAGGCTGTCTGGAAAGGAAACTGAATTGAAAAGGCACACGTGATTGACTTCCTTAAGATTCACATTGCTATACATCAACTTCTAATTGCTACTGTAAATAACTATTGGCCTGTCTGATGCTGCAAAAACATGTGTTGTGTTCTTAGAGAGAAAGGTCCTCAAGGTGATAGATTTTGTACCCAACAAAATCTTCTTCCGGTCAGACAACTCTCCAGTGCTCATATTCAATATGAAGTTGAATAGATACCCATCCCCAAGACCACATAATAAGTATGCAATCCCTTCAAATCTTGTTTGAGCCTTCAAAGAACTCTGATGTATGTTGAACCTGAGTTTGCCAAGTACTTCTTATGCATGAAAGGAGCATGAGAATGACTAAAACCAATTCTTCCTTACCTTACCCTTTTCTTTTGAAATACTTTTAGTGATAACAAGGCCAATGTTAGTTCCAGTCTTCACAACCTGTTACCAGGGATCAAAATGAGCTCTTACTATGTCTGGTTTTCAGAGATGTTTTGAACATGAGTTTCAGTGCAAATCATATCCTAAGTATGTCCATCAGAAGGTGCTCCAAAAAATATTTCCAACAGTATATCAGACTCCCATAACTAGTTTCTGGATCAGAAGATATGATCGAAATGAATGATTGATTCTTGGTTATGCATGTTTTGAGGTCAGTTGCTACACACAGGAACAAGTTTACTACAAAATTAGTTTGGATAGGAATTTTACAAAAGTGAAAGAGGTTTGTGTCCGTCACATAACAAATAAAAAAATCCTCCTTGAATGTATGCGCAAGTGTTACTATGTGGGAGATATGCAGTGATATTTGAATCCTACATTAAAACAAAACAAATTTTGCAGTTATTTTACTTTTTTAGTCATTTTAGTGCGGTGCCATTTTGCAACATATGGAAAGTAATTTTGATAAACCCAAAGATTTTTTTTCTAGAAACAAGCCATTAAACAAAAACCTCTTTCAATTTATTCACAGGTATCGTGAATTGGAATATTTGACTAGATCTTTACAACTCATTTCTATAGATTTAAAATTTTAATGATTTTCTGTTTTAGAGATGATTTTGTGGCACATATTCCGAGCAATGGGAAATGGATTTCCAAAATTTGAGAGAGGTTTTTCTCTAGAATGAACTTATCTACAAAAACCTCTTTCGTATTTGTAATAGGGGCTATGGTTCAGGAGATGCGAGTTCATCTTTGACACTTAATTTCAAAAATTCTGTCCAAATTTAATGTAACTGATTCTATTTTGAAGAAGATGGTTGAGCTCAATTCCCTTAGTACAGGGATGAGAAAATTGTATATATTTTATGAATTTCAGAGTGTAAGGGTTTGATTTTGGCAGTAGAGAGGCTGCTTGGCACTGTGTAAATGTTTTTTGAATATCATTTTAATAAAGCAGTTCTTTGCCCTTTGGACCTGGGATCCATCACGATGTTGATTTTTAGTATGTTTATCTTGAAATTCGCTTACATATTATGTTTTTCTTCCTTTTTACAACATTATCTAAGAGATCTGTTAGGAATCCATCCCCTATGATGCTCCTTTCATAATGATTTTCTTGTTAGATGTAATGGTTGTCTTAGCAGAATTCATCCTTTGCTAGATGCTCTGTTGAGCAACCTCGTGATTCTCTTTCATCTAAAGTTGTTGCTGCAAATCCGTCCCTTGTTTGATGCCTACAGGGAAGCATGATTTCTCCCCTATTCTTCTAACATTTGTAATCTTCTATCTGACTGAACATGGCACTTACTTTTCCCCAAGTTTGCCGGCAGAAACTGGCATCGACTCCATAGCCAAATCGTCCTTTCTCTTGCTATTTTTGACCCAAAAAATCTTTCAAACAAATCACCACACTCCATAGCTAGCCTAAAAATTCATTTATTGTAGCCACATCTTGTTGGCAAAGAGAGAGCCCTCTCTGATCCGACAGGGGTAGATACCAGATCAAAAACTTGGTCTGTGGTTACCTCAAAATTTCCTTTTCTCAGCCTTGAGGTTAATTTTGAGTGCTAATAGGTTCACTGATGTACTTAGTGAACACACAATCAGATTTGTGTTATGCGGTGAATTAGTCGAGTCAAGCGATGGTTCAGCCTACCAAGATGTTTTGGGAGGCAACAAAGCATGTATTGAGATACCTCAGAGGCACATCTCACTATGGATTATGGTACAGATGGATAGAGGGAGTGAAGTTATAGGGATTCACTGATGTAGATTGGGCAAGGAGTCCATCAGATCGGAAGAGCACATCAGGAGGGATTTTCAACTTTGGGTTAGCGACAGTTTCTTGGTACAACAGGAAACAAAGGTCGGTTGCAATCAGCTCGGCAGAGGCTGAATACATTGTTGCAAGTCAGGAAACATGTGAGGCAATATGGATGTGGAAAATCCTAGTTGGTTTGTTTGATCAGAGGATGGATCCAACTGTGATCTATTTTGATAATCAGAGTTGTACCAAACTCTCTGAGAATACATTATCTCATGATAGGTCCAAGCACATCGACATCTGGTATCATCTCAGAGACTATGTAGCGAGGAGGATCATGTTGCTGCAATATATTTCAATAGAGGAGCAAGATGCTAACATTTTGACAAAGGCATTGTCAAAGTGTAAATTTGAGTTCCATAGAGACAGGATCGGGGTCGCAGATAATCCCTTTCTTGTTGAGAGGGAGTGTTGAAATGTGCCAACAAGAATATTCCAATTAAATTTGTCCTTGAATTAAATTGTGAATTAAAATTGAATTTAGTATTCACACCTACTTGGAAATAATTGATTAGTTCATTTTGAATTAATTAGAAGGAGAAATTCAAGTTAGAAGTCTTTATGAAGTCATGCAAGAGTTATCCCTTAAATTAAGGAGATAATATTGAGTTATATTTGAGTTGTAATTAGTTAACTCAGTTTACTAAGTTAAGTCCAGTTAAATTAGTTCCAAACTGTTTGAGGAACTAATAGAGAGTTAACAGTCAGTTGATGCATGCATTCACTCAACTAGTGTACTCTAGTTAACTTGAGATTCCCTCATCAGAAACTCATGCATGTATATTCTAAGAAAGACCCAGTTGAGATTAAAGTCAAGGACAATGTACTATCAGTTGCATGTGTTTTCTTATAAAGAAGACTCATGCATGCAAAAGGAATAAAAATTCATTGAGGATTGAGCAGTTCTCATAGGGTGTGAGATCAGTGTGAGAGATCAGTTTTCCACTTGGTAAGAGGAAATCATCCCAGAGGAATATCACAAGGAAATAGGAGCTCGGAGGGTAGAGAGGAAGGCTTGTGAGAAGCCAGGATTTCCTGTGAGCATCTGTGAGGATTGTACTGAGAGCTAGCTAGTTGTGAGAGCTAAGGCTTTGTATAATCTCTATGTATTTCCACCTTGTATGATAATATAGATAGTGGGGTTTTTGAGCTAAGGCTTTCCCAAAAGTATTTTCATGTGTATTGTGCAATTAATTCTTCTTCTTTTGGTTATATTGTTCAGCTCGATCTTTAAGCTTCCACAAATTGATAGTAGAAGTAGGTTATAGTATTCTACTTTGATTTATATTGCATTATTGGGTTAACCTACAGATCAGATTCTCTACATGGTATCAAAGCGAGATCTGTAGAGAAATTTCTATCGTTTAATTGGTATAAATTCCTTTTAATTGATAAAAAATATGCATTAGTGGAGAGAGTCTTATCCAACAGCCTAAGGCAATCAAAACTGGAGAAAGTCAAAGAAAAGGCAGTATATGTTCAGGGGGAGCATATCACACAAGCCTAGATTATAGAGTAGCAGTAGCTAGCTCCCCAGCCTTAACAGTCAGTGATTGCATGGGGGGTGAAAAAGGAAGCTTGTATCCCTTTGCCATTGATGTCAAAGGGGGAGAGAATTACTAGAGAAGTTGTGATGGCCCCTATAGAAGCGAGAAAGACATTGGTGGCTTATGCTAGGAGAAATTTGGAAACAGCATGTGGAGTGACCATCAAAGTGAATATGAGGTTGAGGCATTGCTATTAATGCCAAAGGGATATATTGTTGGACAATTGGAATTTTCTGGATGGCTATTAGCTTCAAATGTGTTGGAATTGATGTCAACAATCATGATGGGGAGACGTGTTGGGTAGTTGGTATTATCTGATAGTTGGCAAGAGTGTTATAATTAATGTCATCTACACCACTATGATAGTTTGAGGTAGCAGATGTTGGATTTGATGTCCCCTATCCTAACTAATATGGTAATTGAACTAACATTGATGTTCATATTCTTGATATGTCAAGTTCAGGGGGATTCCTATGGTTACTACAATTTGTTGTAGAGAATCACCATAGTAGTAGGTTTACTGGAGAAGCCATAGAAAGAAGACTATGGTGGTTGGGAGTCATAGAATTTGGGGGATATTATTCCCAAATAGATCATATTAGATATAGTTGGAATTAGGATAGTTGGTTAGTTCTTTGACAGAGCTTCCGAACGGTATGTGGATGTCCATAAATGACCTCCTGGAGAAAAAGTTATTGATTTCCAAAGTTAGGGTCCTAAATTCCTCAGTAGGCCGAATTTCGAACCCCGAATTTCGGAACCCAGTATCAGAAGGGATGAGAAAGAATCATATCAAAAGGCCGAAATATCAGGATGCATGGCAAGATATCAGGACCTCACAAGGACATAATATCAAAGGTCAGAGTCTCAGGGGTTTTTGAATGTAGGCATATCGGAACCTCGATAGTTTGTTTAAAAGAAACCTAAAAAGATGTGTTGAATATCAGATTCGATTTTCAGAAGGATGGGGCCATCAAAACCTCAGAGCATAGGGCCATCAGAACATAAAAGGACAAAGAAACCAAAACATTGAACCCTCGGAGTAGAGGGCATATCAAAAGGCTCATAACATCGAAGGAAGGAATATCGGAGGTCAAAACCTCATAACATATTAACAATTGTAATTCTTTGAAAGCATCAAGGTTTGTGAAGGTGAGAATTACAAAGGAATTCGGTGAAAACCCAATGACTAAGAGGACCCTTTCTCTCTCCTTCAATAGGAAACATGGTGAAAGGATATTGTGCCTATGAATTTGACATGGTAGATGATGCTAGCATGATGTGGCTATATGGTGGACACATGGCAATTTGATTTCGCATTTTCAGTAACCCGTTAGGGAAAATCCGGGTGACACATGTCACCACTAAAGAGGAACCATGTGGAGTAATAACAACAACATGACGTCATCTCGGAGGTTGGAACATCAGAGGTCAGGATTTCATAACCTCTCATTGAATTCTTATGAAAAATATATGAGCCAGTAGAAGAGCTTTGATGTGGACTGGCACTTGGTCATAGTAAACCCAGAAAACCAAGGGTGTAGAAGCTAGACTTAACATCAAGGTGTTATGGAGTATTTCAGAGGTCAAAATTTTGAGACTCCTCAAAAATTATAACTTGGAGAGGAATGTCAATACCAGGGGCTTTGATATTGTTTGTCATCTAGTCGAGGGGAACCAAAGGACCAAGAGCGTAGAGAAGGCCTTAGCACCTAAGCTCTAAGTTTTTGGTCACAACACCTAGTTCCATGGTGTAAAACAAGAAAGGGATAAGAAAAAGGACCTCAGCCCCTTGGGAACTCATAACACACTTTTAGTACAAGCTACAAAATGGGGAGCCCTGATACTATTGTATAGAGGAGAATGAAGTTGTCAGTCACATCACATGGTCTTATGGTGTATAAAGATAAAAGGGGCTAATCAGAAGGGGTTTAAGGCCAACTAAAACCATGAAATTTTGTAACGTCTCTTTTAATAAAAGTTACAAAATATTGAAGCCTCAAAATTGTAGCACAAAGGTGTTGATGGATGGATGAGTTAAAAGTTGAATAAAAAGTGCAAAAGAGTTGGTTGTAGAAGTAATGATGACTACAAAGATCATTTGGTCAAGAAATAAAGGACCACGATTTTGTAGGGAAGAGTGTTGGGCCTTCCTTAAGCTGAGAAACCTACCTCTGATTTTCTTGTTCATGCCTCAATGTATTAAATGAAGAACAAAGAATCCATCCTTAGGCACATTCAAGCTTAGAGAGCCATGAATAAGCATGGGAGCCTTGGATGAAGTGTACAGTTGGACTAATATTGAATTCTCAACATGGAAAATGCAGGACCCCATACTCCAAGTTTAATGAGGCAACAATGGCCTAATCAGATGCAACAATAGAATGGAGATCCATGCTGAGGTACACTCAAGAAGTGTGGATACAAGAAGCAAAGGCATCATTGTGCTGAGTGCAACAGAAGATCAAAACGTTCGACTAAGAAGGGGGAATGCAACATTGTTGAGAGAGCAGTGTGGAAAGCTCTGTGTGTTAGTGCACTTCTATGTGAGGCAGACTGATCCAGTTCTACAAAGAAGAGGTTGAGTGTTCCTATGCAAAGAAAAGGGACCCCGAGAGAAGGTGCATGTGCTCTATGAAGAAGGCCAAGATAGCCCGTGTTGCGGTTTAAGAGGCTAAGAGAGCCTCTGGAATAGAAGGCTAAGAGCTTAAATGCATGTTTTTGAAGAGAATATGATAGTATTGTGATAGGATATTATGAGTGAATATTGTTGAGCATATTAATGAGTTGTTGCAGAGTGAACATAGATAAGAGATTATATTAGGCAAAGTGGCTACCAAATATAGAGAACATTGAGTTCCTTCTTGAGTGTGGGTTGGAGCCTACATACAAGAAGTTGGTGCTTCCATCTCTAGTGGGTTCTTTAGAAGGCTTGGGGGTTGGTGCCTCCTGCAATTTGGTGCTTGCATAAATCCAAGAAGCTGCACGTTGGTGCTTGCAACAAATCCGTGAACTTGGTGCTTCACATGGTGCTTCTAGTAAGCTAAACAAGTGTCTACAAATGGAGGGAGTCGGTGTTTCCTACTAGTGGGTGCTACCAAACAATCAAAGGGATTCAGTGCGTCCTGTGAGTGGTGTCTCACAAAACGGATTGATGTAATAGAGTAGTTGCTCTCATTTTACATCAATAACAACAACAAGCTTTGGTGGTTTTTTCCCGAAATGGTTTCCACGTAAAACCTTGTGTCTCATGTGTATGATGCTCATGGTGTGTGCTTGTATGTTGATTTCATATTGCTGACACATGATATGTTGTTTTTTGGTTATATGGATGGTTGCCAATTTGAAGTAAGAAAAATAAATTGGCATAAAAAATTAAATATTAGCCTTAATATTGTTTCACCCCCTCTCAATATTAACATTGTTTTGCACAGTTTGACGTTGTTAAGCTGAGCATTGGATATTAGATTCTATAGAGTGAATTTTTTTTCAAACTTGAATCATGTGCAATAACAACAACCATAGAAAATGAGTTGAGAGCATAGATAAATAGTTTTGTAGTTCAACAAGATTGGAAAACCTATATGGATACTTGTAAATTACGTAGAGACTTTTCTTAAACATGAAGACTTATCCTTCATCTTTGTGAAGGAAATTTTCCGGAAGCTATACACCAAGGCAAAAACAATCTAACTGGACGTGAATAGCAGATAGAGTGGAGGCTCAATGGTTGACATAGTTAAGAAAGAGACATGGAGAAAAAGTGAGAAATAAGGGCAGAATGAATCATTATTGTGTTAAAGAATTACACCCTAGAAATTGGAAGTGTGAAAGCAAATTGCCATCAACACTAGAAAATGGTTTCCATTTTATTTATACACCTAGTTTTTGTTCCGGTCATGCAATATATAGTTGCCAGCAGCTTAGTGGATCTACAAACCATTTGCAATAATACACCCATTTGTCAATTTTATATTTTCAAAGGTGTCCCACGTCCGTTGGATCAATTAAAGAGATTTGAGAAGAGCCTACTTTGTTGTCATCAAATAAGGTAGATTTGTTTTGTTTATATCCTACAGTGTTGGATTTTATACTTGGACCTCTGGGGACTATGAAGATTCTAATTTCATGACATCCGTAAAAGGTTGATGAATATGTGTGGCTAATTTGATTTTGCATAGTTAAAAAAAATGGCAATAAAGGAGGTGCCGCTTTTTATGGTATTCCCAAGGTGTGGAGTGGAAGGTTAAAGAATAGGAAGGGATCACTTCTTGTTTGTATTGAGTAGTCATGGAAGACCACTTTTGTTACTTTAGTAAAGAAAAATAAATCCTGGTCTTCAAAGGTGACCAAATTGAAACTAGTAAAGACATCGACTCATGCCAAGTCCACTCCTACACTGAGAAAATATATGAGAGGATCCCCCCCTCTACTACTTCCAAGAGTCCCATCACCAATCCTCCTCCCAAAGAAGAAGAAGATAGGGTTTATTTTCAAACAACTGTGAAAAATACCGTGTGTGCAGAAAATTGTTTTATTATGTAGCAGAGCTCGAAGATTTCAGATCATTTTGAGCATGGAGATTCGACAATGAAGGATAATCATTGTTGTAGCCTTTATGTGTGAAGGTGTTGGAGTAGTGAGGAGATGCTACATAATTAAATAAACTTGGTTTGGCACCAATCTACTTGATTTTGATTTTTATTTTTGCATCCCTCGAAGTAGCTTAAAAACTATTGATTGGTTTGAAGTTGGAGAAAATTATATTTCAAAATGGCTAATCCTCTATCATAATCATATCTAAATTAATTTCTGTAAAAGACAACATGATGCTACATATCATAGACTACAATACATCTAACAAGACTTGGACAACACTCAAGGAATTGTATAAGTTGAAGAATAGAAATCAACTCCTATCCCTGAAGAGTAAGCTTATTTCTATTAAGATGGAAGAAAATGAAAGCATTAATAATTTTTTTCAAGCATTAAGGACATCAAAGTAAAGTTGGAAATATAGGTGAAATAATATCTAGCACTAACCTAGTCACTATAACATTAAATAGAATGCTAAATGAGTATCATATGTTCATACACATGCAGGAGGAAGAAAGTGAAATAACCATTAATAATTTTTTATATATCATAATATTCATTAATATTATCTAATTTATGACTCTCTAAAATTACTTATTATTTATATGAATAGGATTAACCTTAATACTTTTTAGAATATTATTTATAATAATACTCATTAATATAGTTATAAGAGGTTATAAAAAGCATTAATTAGTTATTTTATTAACATATTATAACTTTTTATAATATTATTTTATCAAAATGATTTTTAAATTCTTTAATTAGATTCCCTTATCCTTTTTGGTCAAAACCTTCTCTAAGTTTTTCCCTTAGTCAAACTAGTTGTTACCCCCTAACAGCTAGTTAGAAGCTCTCTACATATATTTATCTCAATGTCTAGATCTGGTTCTTCATCTTGTCCTAAAGATGAACCACACTTGCTGGTTTGAAACATGTCGACGAGAATATCTCTTATGTGATTTTTACCGAAGGATGTTGTTATAAAGGTGAAATAACGCTAGACCTAAAAGTTCTAATTTGGTGTTGGTGGTGAAAGGGAAACTACCTTTCAAAGGTAAACCATGGAAAGGTAATAAAGGAAGAAATACACCACATGTAAATTCATCATTTAGTAAGCCACCATTTATGAAATCAAAATGAGATATGAAATTTCCAAAGGTTGATATTAAATATCACTATTGTGCCAAGATTGCACATTACTCTAGAGATTACATGAAAAGGAAGTATCATGAATCCAAACATAGAAACACTAACCACATTGGTTATTTTTCTGGTAGAGGAGAAATTATGGATGGTCACAAAAAAAATTAGCATATGTACTGAAATAAATTATCCAAATACTTGGTTTTTTTATTATGTAGCCTCCATCCATATGCCTTGTAATAAGAATTGGTTTGAGATCTTTCATGAAATTAATAATGGTGCAAATATATATCTTGGGATGATCATTCTCACAAAATTAAAGGTTATGGTGTTGTATTAGTTACATAATAACCAAACAGTCGTGTTAAACAAATTCACAATATGATGTATGTACTTGGTATTAAGAAAAATATAATATCGGTTTCTACCATAACAAATCCGCGTTTGAATGTATAATTTGTAAATTCACATTGTGTGGTAAAAGATATGTAGGATCACTTCTGGGTCATTGTAATAGGGGTTAGAATTATAGGTTTATATAAGCTTAATGCCACAAGAAAAAGTCATCAAGAATTGAAGTCCACAACAATGACAATAGAAGTTCTTTGGCACCAAAGGTATTGCCACATCAATTATAATGATTTATTGTTAATTCAAAAATGAGGAATGGTATAATGGATTCCAATAACTAAGAATGGATATTTTTCATGTGGAGGGTGTGTATTACAAAAAATTCATAGGGAAGAGTTCCTTAATCATACATATAAAATAAAAAGGGACACTTCGAGAAACTACAACACACTAAGAGGAAGAGATGATTCTCCACAAAGAAAGAGAAGAGATGAAAGTAGTGAAGCACCAAGAAGGTCATCTCGTCAAACTTAACCACCAGTAAGATTTGAAGATTATTCCATAACGACTAAAGTAATAAATGTCATAGAACCTTTGAATTTCAAAGACGCTAATGAGCTTAAAGAATGGAGGGATGAAAAGAAGGAATAATATGGGTCCATAATAAAAATTATAATTGGGAATTAATAGAATTTCCTGAAAATAAAGTACCCATAGGATCCAAATGGTTTTTCAAACTCAATTTTAATGTTGGTGGAAGTATAGATAAATATAATGTTAAGCTGGTTGCAAAAGGATACTAACAATAAGGGAATTGTTTATGAAGAAATATTTGCACCTATAGCTAAGTTAAATACAATTTGATTAATGATTGCTTTAGATACAAAACATAAATGGAAACTAAATTAACTAGATGTTAAGTGTACCTTTTTGAATGGGGAACTAAAAAAGAATTATATATTTTCCAGTCATATGAGATTTTAAAAGGGGTCAAGAGCACCTTGTTTGCAAATTAAACAAACCACTATATGGATTAAAATACGAACTAAAATATTGGTATGTGAAGATTGATTCTTTCTTTCTTCAATTTTTTTAATGAAAATAAAGGGTGACCCTAATCTATACATCAAGTTAGGTCAAAAGGGGCATACTATTATGATTTCCACATAATGATCTTATTATAACATGCAATGCTTCTGAGTTAATTGATGAAGTTTCAGGACAACTATTACTGGAGTTTCCAATGAAAGGCCTTGGTGAGTTACATTATTACCTAGGACTTGAAATATAGAGAGAAGTTGCTTAGAAATTGTTTACATAGAGAAACTATAAAAGGTATCTACTTAAAATATTCAAAATGGACCAACATATGGGAAATATCAATACCTTTAGAACAAAATTCCAAACTCTATAGATACGATGGGCCAAGAGAGGTAGATGGTATACTATATCATCAATTAGTGGGAAGTCTAAACTATGTCACCAAAAAAAGGCCATACATATCATATTCAATTAACATCGTAAGTTAGCTCGTGGTCAAGCCTCTTAAAATCAATTGAAAAGAAGGGAAGAGATTCCTTAAATATATGAAAGGAACTATTAACATTGGTATTAAATATACTAATGATTTTGATGTTGAGTTGGAAGTTTATTCTAATTTAGATTGGGTTGTGAATTCTGATGATAGAAGATCAAATTCAAGATATGCATTCAACCTTGGATATGGTATTATGGCATGGAGTAGTAAGAAACAACCAAATATTTAATTTTCATCAACTAAAGTTGAGTACAAATCTTTGTGCAATGCTACACGTGAAGAATTTTGGTTGAGGCAAGCTTTTGAAGATATGGGAGAAGTACAAAAAAACCAACAATTATTAGATGTGATAATGAAAGCTCCATCAAGCTAGCCAACAATATTTTGTACCATGCAAGATGAAAACATATTGAGATACATTTCAACCATAATTATATATTTAAAACATAATTTATATATTAATAAAATATCTATGTGATGTTCTAATAATAATAATAATCCAATTTTAAGGGCACCGCTAAACCAACCAACAAAATTGGTGTATCTGATCTTCTTATTTGTGGGAAAAGAGACTCACCTCCATGTAATAATTTGACAGTTAATGATCCGGATTTAAACAGGAACGCAATAGATTACAGAGATAACCATAAATACAGAGATGCGATAACCATAAATAAAGAGATGCAGCGGAAATAACACTTCATTTCATTAATGGAAAATACCGAAATATGCTTACAACCAGAATTGGAAATAAACCAGCTAGGACGATGGTAGCTTATCTCTGAGAAGAGATGTGCGGCTACATGTCTCTGAACTGTTCTGAACTTGTGTTACAATGAGGCTCGAAGGCCTATTTATTATTGAGAAACAATGGAAAACCCTTCACATTCCAAAACCGACCCTTAGAAGAGGAAACGCCAATTTGTGGGCCCCGTTTTGGGTAAAATTAGTAGCATCAATTTTCCCGGGTCTAACTTTGGCATACGATCTCCGTTTGACGCGTACAATAGCTCATTAGAAAGATCTATTCGAGAACTATCATTGTTGGAACGGCAACACGGTCCATGTTCCATGGACTCGTGTTGCCCCTGGATCCCCAAACAACGTCGTTTAGGGCCTCAAAACGGCTCCGGAAGTTCAGGACCCGAAAAACTGCTAAAAATAGTAAGTTGTGCTACAATTAAGGAAACTGAAAATTTGAAAGAGACAATTGAGGGGGTCCAAATGGGATAGGTGGGTGGCCACCAACATCCACCTGGATCATTCCTCCCCCCTTAGGAAGCAATGGTCCCCATTGCGTTGAGTTCCTCCATCTGCTGAACTTGTCCTGCAATCTCTGATGTGTCCAGTACTGGTAGAAAGCATGGTTGATGTCGGTCCACATTGAACACTTGGTGCAGGTGAAGAAATGGAGGAATGCTGTGCTTCAAAGCATTGTTCCCCACAAGCTTGGTACTGCTGTAAGGACCATGTTGGAGTGGTCTGAGCTTCTGATGGGTTCTGGTAAGGCTTTCTTTCTGTCGATGCAACCAGACTTTGTTGCCCACCTGAAGCTTGTGTGGTACCCCTATGGGTGAGGAGAAGTTGTTCCTGTGTTCTGTCATGACCGTATCCCTTTGCTGTTGCTGCTGTGTGGAGGAACCCTTTGCGGTGGTCATGGATGTAGCAACGATCTTCCCCTTACCTTGGGAGTGAACCATACAGATGAATTTCCTGGTCTGTGATATGAGCTTGCTGCCTTTCTTAGCAGTGATCAAAGAGGTGGCAGTAGGTGGGGCTATCTCTGGTATCTTGTATAATGAATTACTCAAGGAAATAATGACAGCACGAGGCCTTGACTCATACACAGCATGTCGCCTCCACAAGTATGGTTGGCCCAATAATACATCACAAACATCTAGAGGTGTAACATCACACAATACCTCGTCTGTGAATGGCTTGATGCTGTAGGAAAGGCGGCACTGCTGACGAAATTTGAGATCTCGTCCTTCATGAAGCCACCCGATATTGTACGGCTGCGGGTGTGGTGTAGTCGGTAGGCCCAACCGCTTCACGACCTCTGCTGAAATCAAGTTCTTTTGGCTGCCACTGTCGACAATGAATTGTAGCGGCGAACCCTTCACCCACCTCTGTGATTGGAAAAGACGTTCCCCCTCCTCTGGCTCTTCGGGCTCATTCTTCTGGATCTTGGCAGTGGCAACAGTGGCGCTGGGGTCCGCATCAATGATCTGCTTCCCTTTGCCATTCCCCTTGTCTGATTCTGGCTCAGGGTCGGAACATGCATCTGATTTGGAAGCCTTCAACTCGGCCACCAGTCACTGCTTGGTCCACACTCACTTGTGTTATGAGTGGGACTCTTGTGGAACTCACACCACTTTCCTGTGTCCTTCTTCGGCTTTGTGGTGTTGTTATTTTCTTGCGGCTTCGACGGGTTGTCTTATGTCACCCCGCCTTGGCTTTGTCCTTTGGGCTTCGGATTAGATCCAAAGACTCGCTTCTTTTGTTTGAACTTTTGCTCGATTTTGACAGCGTATCGGTATGCTGTGCCGAGTGAGGAGATGTTCAAGAACTCCATCTCTTCCTAGATGTGTCTGTGTAGGTAGCCACGGTATTTGAGTACCAGATGCAGCTCAGAATCTTTGATACCCAGCTGTGTACGAAGGGTATGAAAAATGTTTGTGAACTCTAGCACATCTTGATCTCGTCCCTGCCGCAGTGTGGTCCATTTGATGTATTTGTCCTCATAGCTTTTGACAGGGTAGTAATCCTCCTTGATGGCATCCCGGAAGTCATTCCAAGTGGGTGCGGCCGAAAATAGTGAGCCTGTGCTTTCATCCTTCTGCTCGCAGTAGGTTTCCCACCAGTCCTTGACGTGGGGGGCTTATTTGAGAAGAGTGAAAACAATCTTTTCCCGACTTGAAAATTCATGAACATAAAAATACCCATCTAGCAGATTTAACCATTTATCTACCGCATCTGCGTCTATTTTACCCTCGAAGATGGGGATTTCAAAATTCACTTGTACCTTAAAGGGAGTGGAATTTCCAGAGTAGCCGCTGGAAGTTGATGCGTCACCTCTGGGTAGTCGCTGAAGGATCTGCGCAAAGCTATCCATCATCGTGTTCCTTTACCGCTCGAGGGCTTCTTCGAGCAAGATTTTGATAGGATCTCCTACCCCCTTGTCTTTCTTCTCATCCACCATGGGAGGCCATCGGGATTTGCGAGGTTGGTCTTGCAAAGGTTCGACCAGTTCAAGCCCTAACTCCTTATATCCCCACCTCGTTGGGGACATGCAAAGAAAAACAGAGAAAAAGCAGACCGCTCTGATACCATTGATCCAGACTTTAAACCGGAACGCAATAAAATACAGAGATAACCATATACACAAAGATGCAGCGGAAATAATACTTCATTTCATTAATGGAAAACACTGAAATATGCTTACAACCGGAAATAGAAATAAACCAGCTAGGGCGATGGTAGCTTATCTATGAGAAGAGATGTGTGGCCACCTACCTCTAAACTGTGTTACAATGAGGCTCAAAGGTCTATTTATTGTTGAGAAAAAATGGAAAAACCCTTCACATTCCAAAAACTAACCCTGGAAGATGAAACGCCAAATTGTGGGCCCCGTTTTTGGGTAAGTTGGTACATCAACTTCCCGGGGTCGTGAATTGGTCGTCTTATCTTCGTTTGACGTGCATGACAGCCCATTGGAAAGATCTCTCCGAGGACTACGACGGAAAAGACGATTTTTAGTTAGAAAAATCGTTGGCGGTAGATTTCCCAAAAAACGTCGTTTAGGGCCTCAAAACGGCTCCGGAAGTTTAGGACCCGAAAAACTGCTAGAAATAGTAAACTGTGCTATAATTAAGGAAACTGAAAGAACTGAAAGAAGCACTATAGGGGATCCACATGGAATTAGCGGGTGGCCACCAATATCCACCTAGATCATAAGGATCTAGAAACTTATTTGAGGTTTAACAAGAAGGATCACTCCCTTTTCACATTAGTTGTCATAACATCAATTAGGTCTTGCATTCGTTATTCATTCAGATATAAGTAAAAACATGGAAAGAGACATGACTAAGAACTGTCAAATAACCTTGCTTATAACCATCATATAACCAAATAAATAACAATGATATAACTGCGATTAGAGCCACGTAATAAAAAGTACATTTTCTCATCAAAAGAAAGAGAAACTTAGCTCTTATTAAACATAGGAAAAAATTAACTAGGTTCAAGACTTCCACATACCACCCGACCATAGATTGGTTGAACCAAATATTTCTTTCAGCAAATCACCCCCATGCCATATTACAAGCATGAATGTGGAATCTCATGGGATAAAGCAATCCATAAAAAACCAAGGGAATCCAAAGGTTAAACCATCTCCACCCCCACCATACCATGAACTCACCTAAACTAGTGTCGAGATCACAAAACCAACCTGAGCTTGGATGCCTTCAAATTTCTTCTCTAATACCTTGAGGAATTTTCCTCTCTTCACCCTCAGGCTTTACTGCGTATCCCGTCATTACTAGTCAAGGGATTCCTAGGCCTTTGGGAATTTTCCTAATACCACCTTAACCAAATCCAAAATCTTCTAGCAATCCAAAGCTCAAAATAAGAAGAGTCTCCTCACACCATAGCTATCCAAAGGTGGCCAGGCAAGGATAAAATTCATTGCCAAAACTTGGCAAAATCCATGCCAATGATAGCAAAAGAACTAAATACAAACATGCACATACCATGCATGTCAAAAATAGCTAGGAAATCATACATGCAACATGTTCCCTGCAATTATTCTTGTTGAAGTTTCTTGATCCAATTTGTCCTTGCTTGATCCTTGATTTCCTTTGCTTTCTTTATCCTTCATTTACTTGCTTTATTTCCTTCTCCTCCTGGTGCTCTTCTCCTCTCTAAGACTAATTCCAAAACTAAATTGACTAAAGGCTCCCAACTGATGCTCTGATGTTTACTATTGATGCCTCTAATTTATTCATTTTTCCTCTATTTTCCTTCAATTTCCTCCTCACATGCAACATGTGACCTTTCACCTTCCTTTTCTCCTAATTTCCTTTATTTTGATAAATTGAAGACCAATTAATGCCTCATTCCTTTCCAAAGCCTTTTCCAATGCCTTTGCCATTTTCCCTTAGCCATAAACACAACAAGTGATGCCCCATAGGATATTTTTCCCAACATTTAGCTTGGAATAAGTGTCCCTTCACCTTGGTCTTATTTTTCCTTTATTAACTTTTATTACATGAACTCTTAACCCGGGGTTGTTACATCAGTCAAGTGTAGACAACCCTCAAATACTTACTCCTTATTCATAAATGAGAAATGGTGTTTTCTAAGATAAACATGCTTTGTAACACCCTCCTCCCACATCTACCCAAGAAATCGGCCAGCCGGGGTAAACATGCGATGAGAGACCATTATTATATTATTCAACCTCCTAAGTCACATTAAGGAAGTGGAACTGACAGAAACATACCATACATACATTCAACTTGAGCATTAGAACCCTTAGGAACCAATCCAACCTTTCTATCAACTAGTCCCTAGGTCCCACTGAGATTTTGGACCACTTGACCTCTGGACGCTCCCATGCTATAGGCATGTCAATGTCTAGGGACCTCTGGACGCTCCCACGCTATAGGAATTCCAATGTCTAGGGACCTTTGGACGTTCTCACAGGCCTATAAGCTAGCATCCAGGGACTATTTTACATTGTTTTATGCCAGGATCCCCGGGATTTGAGCCAATTTTCAGGCCCAGAGCCCAGGTCACTACCCACAATTGAATGACATCTTCAAAACAATAAAATAACATTGAAATGACAGTATAAATGCAATTAATTGAATAAGGCCTTGACTAAATCCCTACTAGCCATGATAGGCATTTTTTCAAACATATCACGAATATGTAATCTACAAGTGTAAATAACAAATCTAAGCATAGGGGTCTCATACTTCACTGAGAATCACTAAGAAACATTGATGCCTCAACACATCAACTGCCATTTCATCCATTAGGTCATAGATACATTTTCCATTCATTTTTAATTAAAAACATCATGAGATCCATATATAGCTACTGTCATAAAATAGATATATAACCAGCACAATTACATCAGAAATACCAATGAAATCACAACCATATGATCCACATATAAACCAATATAATACTCATATAAATACAAGGATAAATAACCTCATATCGATGATGCAAAATCCAAACCCGGGATGATACTTCCATATTCCATAAGACCATAGAATGGTTGAGCCAAATCTCTCTTCAACCATTCACCCCTGTTGATCCCCTATTTTGTTCACACCACTACTATTTTCCATCTCTCTTTTGACCTTTTTGGCACTCCTAAACCTACTCACCTGACATTGTTATTTCCCTAATCACTATCCTAATCTTCACTATGAGGTAAAGTCTTTCAAGGTAAAATTTTGTTGTTTATTAGTGAATTTAAGTAGATATGAGTATCTATCCATAAACTAACTAATCACTATGGTCGAAGTGTATACATTTCAGCAGATGTGTAGGGTGACAATAGGAGAATGCATGCAGTGAACCATGGTTCCTCCACTTACATACTCAAGAGCCATTTTTGGGTTCAGTACCTAACATCGCAGGGGATAAGAGGTTGTGTACTTATAGATGGTGAGTTGCCTCCAACCATGCTTGAACGTGTTCGATTCCAACCATGACAAAGATCCTCGTTATCCTCTATGAATGGAGTAGACACCAAGATTGCGATTGGTTGAAGGTTGTTAAACTAAATTAGACAAGTTGTTCGAGCCATCCAATCTGAAGAAATGAATTAGCCAAGTTATTAGGATTTACTATCCATAGTTTAGTTTGTTTAACTTAGTTAATGCCTATAAAAGGCTGCTATGTAATACTTAGAAGCTACTGAACATAAGTTAAAATTGTTACTATGTATCGTTTGACTTATTATTTTTGAATCAAAGATGTTTATAATGGTTATGAATTAAGTTCGAGTTAATAATTTGATGGTTCGATGTGGATGACGAGTTAATGTGATCGAAGTCTCTCACTTTCTGTAAGTTAATCAGCTCCCCAGGTGTGGCCGATCCCACCCATCTAGGTTCAACTTTGTAATATTGTGTAGCAGTATATCTGTGTGATAGATATAGTCGTTCTTCAATTATCTCCGATTCATTATTAGCTTACCTTCTACGTGGAGATTTTTCTTAGTTTCAATTGATCATATTATGTTGATTATATGCTTCTTTTAAACCCCTTTGCTTCAGTGATCCAAATCTAAATCTCTGGTGTGACGATCGCTTTTGTTGTCAAGATAAAGACCTACTCTATTCACGAACACTGCACATTGTATAGGATTGTGATTGTAATAGATGTATACGAAATTTGTCAAATTACATTATCATCTAATGCTTGTGAGGAGTTAGTTTATCCATTGACAACATAGAAGCTACTTTCAAATGCTTGAATTGGATAACGTATTTAGAGACCTGATATGCATAGAATCTGAGTTTAATTTGGATTGGTATCAATCAATTTCAAAATCATTTCTCTTGTTTCCTCTAGTAATTGAATCGATTAACTCTCTTTGGGATTGTTTCTGTAGATGTGAGTGACATAGGAAGCACTTGTTTCATGTTTATTATTTGAATAATGCGATTGGAATGAGCTTGGTTTAGTTTAAGTCGACTGGTTTTATGTTAGATTATTTGCATGAATGTGTATACAATAGAAGCACTGCTTTCTGAGTATTTATTTGAATGATTTGATATAGCTTCAGTTAGTTTCATTTGTCAAATAGATTTCTTGGTTGTTAAGTAGACTACGTGGATTAACCTTAAGAGTGCAAGAGAGTGATCTAGTGTTAGTTGTTAAAGCAATTTCCTTTGGTTCATTTGGACTGCTTGATTCCCCTGTTTCATTTGAATGCTTGGTTATATTTTCTATAGCTTAAATGCCTGATTGAATTCCAAAAGTAGACTGTTCGTTTGTTAATATTTCAAATAGGGTTGTTTACGTTTTGATTAATGCAACTGTAGGGTAGATTTGAGTACAATTTCTCATAATTGTTTCAGTTGATTGCCATGTTGGAGTAGAGTTAGTGCTTGAATTTGTGCTTGCGGTCATGATCAATTAGGGACTTAGATATAAATTAGTTAAGAGTAAAACATAGTATCTAGACTAGTTTCTTAGCACCAAGCTGTTTGATCATTGATAAGCCAGTAGGATTAATGATTTTTTAGTACAGTTTGGGTTAGAATTGGATTGTCATTACAAGTAGAAAATCTTTTGGTGTGGATTGTAAGAATTCGAACTTGAGTGTTTTGATTAATGAAGCTTTGTATATAGTCTGTTTGAAAACGTGTTCATTCTCATAGCCTAGGATCTGTCGTAAAATGTCAAGTCACATGTTAAGTCCAGATTTCAATTCCATTTCCAAATAGATTAAGTTCGTAGAAATTTTGGAAGTCTTTAAATTAAATTTGATTATTGATTCTGCCTATGCTAGCTAGATGTTTGATTTCTTGTGAGTTTGCAAGCATCAGTGTGTCTATTACCCAGATGATCATTATAAAAGAAACGTTAAAACTCTTACCTAGAACCGAATAAAGGAAGCGCAAGACAGCTTGTGCTTATGAGCCTAAATTGACATACAAATATTAGGATATTAATTCCCCAATTTAATATCTCAACTACCCCCATGGCATATTCCAATCATGAATGTGGGATCACATAGAACACATCAATCCAAAACCATCCAGGGATTCCAAAGGCCAACCACCTCAACCCATCAAAATGTGATTCCACCTCGTGATCAGACATCACAAAACCATCATCAGATTGGTCTCTATCCAACCCTTCCATGGTTCTAGAGCATTTGTACCAACCAAGGCTCCAGGACTAGTAACTCAACCCACCCAAGTATGCAACACCCTCCAAGTGTGCTCCAAGAGAACTCTAAGTATCCAAGAGTATGAGGGAGAGAAAATATAATAATGGAACTCCAAAAATGAACTGACAAAAGGTTACCAACTGATCCTCATAAGCCTTTTTATGAATGAGCCCTCTGTTTTTCTTCATTTTCCATTATTTTCCTTCTTTTTCCTCCTCACTTGTAGCCTCTGACCTTTCACCTCGCTTTTCTCTTAGCTTCCATTATTTTGATAAATAAATGTGCCAAAAATGCCAATTTTCCTTACCAATTTCCTTAGCCATTCATAACCAAATTAACACCCGCACAAGGATGTATTACCCAACGTTCAGCTTGGAATAAGTGCCCTATCAACTGTCGTTATTATTTTTTCCTTTATTAACTTGCATTACATGGAATTTTCACCAGGGTTGTTACACGCTTGCAAAAAAAAGGTCTATCCATTTGTAAAAAGTGAAAGCCTTCATTAACTTTTTCCTACAATGCAAAGTAGAAGACAAGGCCAAGGTTATTGAATTTTAACTTCACAACCCCGTGCTTCCAAATATGACCATATGGGACCTAGACCCATAATTGGGAGATGCATAGTTATTGGCCCTAACATATTTTCTTAGGCATGAGGAGTTCAAAGTTGAAGAAGTAAAAAGGACTATGGGTAGAGAGTTGAAGGACCACTATGGATTAGACTTGAAAAGTCAAATCTATCCAACCTTGGCTCCACTCAAGCGATACTAGCAAAGGATCCTAAAGTAGTGGAAATTTACAAACATAGGAAGTGGAAGCCATCCTCCACTTTGAAGATACTTCCAAGCTATTGGAATAATAAATCTTAAAGGCTTTCCAAAGGAGATGGAAAGAACTAACTCACAATAGGATAATTAGGGAATACCATTCCCCTGATAGATTACAAGTTTCACTTTGCCAAGACTCCTTTGTATAAGAGGATTATTCTGAGGCTTTGAGTATAATGGATTGGAATTAGATTCAATCCACCTCTGAAGCTAAGACTTCAGGAACATCAATGTTAGGAAGAGGAGTCAAAGGAGTGGCAGTGCATTAAAAAGAATGTAGATTTCCACTTAACAAACACATCCACCTCCATCTCAGCATGGAATGTTAAATGGTTGTCAAAGAAATGAATGAGGAAGAGCGGAAGAGGGGGGAAGAGTAAGTTTCTCTAAGGGTGAGCAACATTTTTAGTAGGGTGTTATAATGGACCTTCAAAATAGGTAAAACATAGGATAATCTAACCACTCCTAGGTACATAAAATCTACATTAAACCTTCCATTTTTCACTTAATAACACTTTCATAGCTTAATGAGTTCTTAGGAGGGTGAGGATATTTTTCATGCTTTATGTGCCTAACATGATTATTTTGTAGGATATTGAGGGTATTTTGCATAGATTTCAAGGAGAACCAACCATAAATATTCATGGATCATACCCCCACTATAGAAGACTTCCAACTCATTTTGTTAAGGATAATAATTATTTCTTCCTACTAATTCATGGTGACCTAGGAAACATGATCCAAATTAGGGTTCAGTTAGCCCAGTAGAGCAAGTAGGCGCAAGAGAATAATGGTGTAGAGAATTTGGAATTCTAGACTTCAAGTTTTGCAAATTTTTTCCATGTACGAGGAATTCTTCAGTTAATGAAATTTATCTTTGGTTTTATTTCTTAGTCTACTTTTTCTTAATGGTTCTGAACTTTCTTGAGTTAGGGCCCACCCCAGGTGCTCAATATCCTTCATGTACCATTACTCTTTATGCATTTGTTTATCTCTGCAGTTTATTTCTGAATATTAGTTTTATGCATACCATACTTAGCCATTTTTTGAATAATCATTTCTTGCACAGTCTCTAAGCATTAGATGGTAACAATGGTAGTGATCTTATTTATGCATTTAATTTCACTTTGATTGCTATTTTTTATTTGTTGTCCATCATTTACTATTTTACTGTGTCATGCAATCCCCTATTTTATAGTTATAGGAAACCCTACAATCGCTTATCTTGTTGAATGAACTCTACTACTGTTAATGTGAATGACTTGGACATGAGTGCCTTATCATTTCTTAGCCTTCCCTTAGATTGTTTTTCTTTCCAACCTTGCTTTTAACATATTTTTCTGCTCACTGGACTATCTCCTATAGCAAAACAAAGACTCTTGTAGCAGTTTACAATTTGCATCCAAAACTTGCCCATATTTGCATCCAACTCATGATGCACCTTCTTTGATGTGATACAAAATCCCTGTAACCCTAAGAAAGGAATTTAGAAGTGAAGAGGTGAAGTAGATGCCTTGACTTAGATCATTATAAAAATTGCTTCTTTCCTACAAAATTACTGTTTATTATTTGCAAGCTTTATTTAGGAATGCGTTTTCTTTCCTTACATAATAGAATAGGTATCCTTTCATTTCATTACAAGTAAGACAATTTTTTCCTTCCTTCATTACAATTATCATAAGTTTACTTGACTTTCATTCCTTGCAACTTCAAGTTTTTTCTAGAGCATAGAACAATTAGAATGGTCTTTGTATAATTAGATTTCATCTTGAGACTTCCACCTATATAAAAGTCAATAAAATAAAGAGATAGTGCTTGCTGCACATATAGTGCCAACCCATCTTAAGTTTGTACTAACCCCAAGTTGGCATTTACACTGTAGGCCCTTGGGAGTTGCAACATTGTTGCTGCAATAGTGAGGACCATCAATTATTATATTATATTAGTTAATAATATTAGAAAAAATAATAATAAATTATATTATTGTAGAATGAAAGTCATAAAATAATTTTCTTGTTGATGTTAAACTATTAAAACGGTAATCCATGGTCGTGGAATAATTATTATATAGTTATCACTAATGAAACCACATTAGTAAATGTGGTTGTTGTACATCGATCAATGTCATTTTCATATGCTGATTGGTGTATAAAAGATGGAAAATGCCATCAGTCAACGTATATCAATCACATTTACTAACGTGGTTTTCCTAGTTTATGGCAAGTGTGCATGAGGAGGATTAGTAGATCATGGTTGACTAGGGTTGACTATAGCTAAATTTGTTCAAGTTATAGTTAAGGAAGGTTTCTTAAGGTAAATATAGAGATAAATGTGAATAATCATGGTTGTCCACAACTTGTTGTAGTTGACTATGGTTGACTATGGTGTACATAACTTTCTATCATAAATTATGGTCATCCATGTTGGAAATGTATGGCCATGATTAACCATGTTTGACCATGGTGACCTTGGTTGATCATGTTTTATTATTCTACCCATGGTTGACCATGGTTTTCCATGTTGAACATATGATGACTATGGTCAACCAAATATGACTATGGCTGGTCATGGATGATCATCATTGACCATCATTAATGATGTTTGACAATGGCTAACTAAAGTTGATGGTTTCCCATGGTTGACTATGGTCAACCATTGTGAATAGAGTCAACTATGGTTAATGATGCTTAACCATCATGAGCATAGTTATCTATAGGCTACCATAGTTGACTATGGTCAACCATAATTAATCATAGTAAACGATGGTGACCATAGCTAACTATGGTTGTCCACATTAACCATGATGAAAGATAATTGACTGTGGTTGAGCATAGTTGATTATGGCCACAATAGTTAATTGAATATCACTATGCTTGCTAATGGTCAGCTAAGGTTGAGAATGGTTGACCATGGTTGACTATATGTTAACTATGGTTGATTGAAGATGACCACGCTTGCTCATGGTCGACTAAGTTTGATAATGATTGACTATTATTGCCCATGGTTGACTATGGTTGAGTAACATTGACATGGATGACTATGACTAACTATGGTAAACCTTAGCCAACCATGGTCAACCATGTTTTGATTTTTTGTTTATCACATTACATTGTTGAATATTAAATAAACCTTAAACCCTATTAAATACAAATATCAAACCTTATTTACAAGCCCTAATATTAATATTAATATTATTAATATAATCAACCTTCTTAATAATAATAATAATAATAATAATAATAAATCTTATTAATATCAATAATATTATTATTAAACATTTTAAAAATTTGAGTATGACCAACCAATCTTGACCATGATTGGTTAAGGTTGATAATTTTGGTCAACTTTATAAATCTATTAATAAATCACAATATATAATGTTATTAATAAATATTTATTATTAAAAAAAATTAAACCTTATTAAATTTAATATCAATATTATTAAACAATTTTAAATATTATAAATAGGGACTTATTGAAACTTATCAATAAAACTTAATATTAATGGCTAGGTCCCACTAGCACAACTGGTTGAGGATGGGCCTCGTTAGCAAGAAGACCTAGGATCAAACCTCACGGAGGCTGTTGTGCCTGTGTTAGGGGGAGGAGACACACTAAAATCGAGTCAACTTAGGGTTGGTGTGGCTGAGGCCGGGTGTGATCCTTAGGTAATTTTGATGACTTAGATGCCTTTGGGTCATGGTTTCTCAAGCCACAGGTCAAGTCTGGAGGAACACAAAGAGTTTAACAAAAAAAAAAAACCTTAATATTAATGTTATTAATAAACCTTTTTAAATCTTATTAATCTCAATACCAATATTATTAAACAATTTTAAACCTTACAAAAAAAATCTTATTGAAACCTATTAATATTAGTAAACATGTTTTAAACCATATTAATATTAATATTATTAAACATTTTTGAACCTTGACTATGGCTGAGCATGGTTTAATCACGAGAGAACATGGCTTGACTAAGTAGACTGTGGGTGAAATTGGTTTGACCAATTCAACCATGATTGATGATAGTTGTCAATGATAGATTACAGTTGTCCATGTTGATAATGGATGTCTACGATTGATCATGTTTTACCATGGTGACCTTAGCTGACCATGTTTAATGATATTACCATAGTTGGCCATGTGTGAGCATGGGCTGGACATGGTTTTCAAAGGTTGATTATGGTGACTATGATTGAAAAAATCTCACCATAACTAACCATGGTTGACCTAGGTTTATCATGGTTGACCATAGTTGACCATGCTTGACTATGGCTAATTAATTTTAACTATGGTTGACCAAGGCAAACTATGGTGACCATAGTTAACTATAGGCAATGTTGAGCCTCCATTTTGTCTAAATTTTCATGATTTTACTGAATAGTTGTATGCATGTACTAAGTGTCTATAATCATTATTATTCTTTTTACACATTATTAAGTTATTATTTAAAGGTATTTAGAGCTAAGAATTACTGATTTATGAATTCTCCTTGTTTTGTTAAATTGAAAACCATTTAATGTGAGAATGGCACTAATGTTAGGCTCTTGTGTTGCAGGTGCTAACATTCATGTACTAGCAATTCATGCACCAACATTCCTGCACCAGTTGTGCCTGCACCAACATTCCTGCACCAGTTGTGCCTGCACCAACATGCTTGCACCAATTTGGGGCTTTCATACATTGACACATTTCTAGGAAAATATGAAAGAGGTTTTTGTTCAAAATGGTGTTTGAACACTTCCACATAAGCTAAGATACACCTAGGTCATATTCTAGCATATAATGTGCTATTCCTCCAAGTTTACTTACCCGGATTGACAAATTAAATGTTGGTGTAAACCTTGCATTTATAGCTCCTGACATTTTGGCGTCGTTGTTGGGGAGGAGTTGTAGGATAAGGCCTCAATGATTTGTCATGAATTTCCCTTTCCTTTGCAATTGAATTTCTAGATTAATGAGATTCCCCTTGCTTGCTGAAGCATACTGGACGACATTCCTAGAGAGCTCAGAAGCCAGGTTTTCCTTTCTGCAAATGAGTGATTTCCTTTACTTCAAAGTGTGATGCCTGATTCATTTATTTTACTACAATTTAGTTTTTATGAGTAATTTTTCTTTCTGTAAAGTGTGATGCTTGATTTACTGTAATTGAGTTTTTTATGAGAAATTTCTTTTACTGCAAAGTCTGTTACTTTTTTCTACAATAGAGGTTATTTAATTTCCGCAAGTGTAATTGCATTAGTTTACAATCTTGGTTTGTTTTTTCTATTGCAATTGATATTTTTTGTTTTTTCGGTTGCTAAAAGAACCCCCAACTCTCAATCTAGGTGCTAACAACACTTTCCAGCTAGCAGGAAAATTCTAAGAAGTGTGATGTTATTCAAAGAACTATCTCAAATTCTAGCAGAAGCTGGGGTCTTTGCGTCACCATAAAAACACATCTTGGCATCAATTAGAAATCAGTCTACTCCTCTCGAAGAAGAATATCATGAAGAACCAAAGGATCTTCCTAGGGAGATCGAGAATCTATGGATCATGCTTGATGAGGAGAATCCATTAGTAGCAGAGATTAAAGAACACCAACCTGATCCAGCCTGCACTTTAGAGGATGAAAAAAGAAAATTGGAGGATTTGCATGATGCACCAGATGTTTCCCATGAATCAAATGACCAAGAGTATACGGATCCCATAGAATCTTGGTTTCAGATCACTATCTGTATTCATCCCTCCCTTATCATTCAAAAATTTGTAGAATCACATCAGTTAATGCATCTAGTTCCTCATGTTTTGGTATTTTCTCGCATATACTTTCTAAATTTGAACATGGATATGATTATCCTCTTGTTGCACATTTGGTTGCACTGGAAGTCCTCCTATACTTAAAAGGGTGTCTTCTTCTTCTTAGGGTAGAGTAGTGTAGAAAAATAAAGAAATGACATAAACAAAGTTGTTACGACAATGCAATTGGGGTTTTGAATTTCAAAGCATAGCCACTGAAACCGCTTTTGATACACATCGATTGTTAACACACACATCTGTGACAAATCTTGTTGATCATGATTCACTCTAATACTTCATGATTTTGCAAAAGTAACCATGATTAACCACTTTAATGAAGTTGTCATTTGAGATATATATTTTCAGTTTCCCTTAGAAGGTACTATTGGAGAGCCCCCTATGGTGGACCTTCTCTTGTAAAGATCATAATAAGCTATTCATGAGAACACTAGCATTATTAACTTAAAGAATCTTTCTGTCATTATTTGGGATATTTTTAATAAGTCTTTGGGGTAGAGGAACTAGACAGTAATATTTAGTCATTAAAAAATTTTCACGTCATCCCATACTCTTAAGGAGTAGACCTGCCTCCCCACTTATTAAGTAACCTTCAAAGTTAATTACAATCAGAATTTTCAAAAGGTTTAAGGGAGGATCTAGGAGGTCTAGTGATGAGCCGACCTACCATGATCATGAGACCTAACATGCATGCCATTACTATGCTAGTCGCCAAGCCAGAGTAATGGCTTTCAACTAAAAAGATAGAAGACAGGAGGTCCCATCATGAGCCAGCATGTTCATCCATGTTACTTCTTGTGAGTGGCACTTCCATCAATTAGTTACCAAGCCAGGACAGTGACTTTCATCTAATTTTTTTTTTTTTTTAAATAAGATAACTCTAAATCAATATCTAGTAAGTGGGACACATGCATTTCGCTAGGTTAAAAGACATCCTTGCTGAGGTTATAGACACCTACAGGAAGCAGGGCCATGATTGTGGTATTAAAGTTAATTTCATACTAAGATTTACTCGGTTATCTTTTTTTTCGACTAAAATTCATCATTTTATTTCTTGGACAATGGTTTTAAGATGATTTGAGCATGATGCTTTGAGTTCTATCTTTAAAAAATTAGGAATCTTTAATGATGTGGTACCCCTAGTGAAGGTAATTCTTTGTACTGGATTAAGAAGAAACCTACTTTTGCATCTGGATGATAACAAAATTTTGGGTGTTTGTTGATTGGTCTAGGAAGGTGTCATCTTGGTCTATTTTTATTTCCCTTTCCTGGTATCATAACTCCAATTATTTATGGTATTTAGAGATGAATTTCCCAACGATGATTACTCACTTAGTGTTGATGGACAACAATGTGTGTTGATTGTGGTTGCCTCTAAATAAGCACTACATGACCTAGGTACAAGATTATTATAATAGGTGCAAGAATCTTATGGTATTCCTTTTGAAATTGCACCTTTTCAACAAACATTTGATTTTGTTGATCATGAATGTTAATAAGACTCTGGGCAGAAATAAGAGCTCTATGACAAGCAAGGACTTCATTTGAAATAGGACAATAGGTATGTGATGTCTATCATAAAGGTGTAGTATTCTTTTTTCCATAATGTATGGCACAAAGCATTTCTTTCTTGTACCTGATATTGTTGTAATTTTATCATTCCTGCACTAGATACTTTCATAAGGGCTGTAACATGGTTTTAGTTGGCATTGTAATAGCGATGTTGCAGACTTGATGAATGCTTTAAAAATGACGACATACCATAGTATCTTCATATTTCCTTGCTGAGATTTCTTGTTGACACTTTTGTTGGAGAGAATAGTTTGATATTTAAAGCATTTCCCCTGCCTTTATGATCCTATGGTTTGGCTTACATGAGGACATGCAAGAAGATCAGCATGGGGAAGTGTTGAGCCTCCATTTTGTCCAAGTTTTCATGATTTTAATGAATAATTGTATGCGTGTACTATGTGTCTGTAATCATTATTATTCTTTTTACAAATTATTAAGTTATTATTTAGAGGCATTTAGAGCTAACAGTTATTGATTTATGAATTCTCCTTGTTTTGTTAAATTGAAAAGTTATTAATGTGAGAATGTCATTAATGTTAGGCTCTTGTGTGGCAGGTGCTTACATTCCTATACTAGCAGTTCTTGCACCAACATTCCTTCACCAGCTGTGCCTACACCAACATTCCTGCACCAGTTGTGTCTGCACCAACATGCCTGCACCAATTTGGGGCTTTCATACATTGACAGATTTCTAGGCAAATATGAAAGAGGTTTCTGTTCAAAATGGTGTTTGAACACTTCCACAAAAGATAAGATACACCCAAGTTGTATTCTTTCATATAGTGTGCTACGTCTCTAGGTTTACTTACCTTGAATGACAAATTAAATGTTGGTGTAAATCTTGCATTTATATGCTTGACAATCAACCATAGTTAAATAATAATCAACCACGGTGATCATAATTGACTATGGTTGACCACATTGACTATAACTGACGATGGTTGATGATGGTTGACTATGGTGACTATGGTAGATTGAAGATGACCATGCTTTCTCAATATTGAGTAAGTTTGACCATGGTCAACTATGTTCACCTTAGCCAACCATGAATAAATTTAGTCAATCATGACCAATTATGGTCAACCATGATTTATCATGGTCGACATGGTAAACCATGATCAACCATGCCATCTTTCATAAACCATAGTCATGCAGAAACATCATGGTCAACCATCTTCAAACCTGGTAAAGCACATTCACAATATTTAATGTCATATTTTGTTTGTTATGTTGTGACATTGTTGTCTTTTCATCACATTGCAATATTGATTTTTTTTTTGTCACACTACAACATTGATTTTTCTTTGTTAGCATGCAATGTTGATTTTTATTTATCACATTGCAATGATGATTTTTGTTTGTCACATAATGATGCTAAATTTATTATTCCTAACATGGAACATTGAAAAAGGATGACTATGCTTTGACTATGGCTACCCACGGTTAATTGTAATTGGCCATGTTGACCATTATTTAACAATAGTTGAACATGATGACAATGGTTGACTGTGATTGACTATGGTTGGTCGTGGATAACTATGGTTAACTATGGTTTGACGATGGCTGACCATTGTTTGATTATTGTTGACCATGGTTTGACTATTGTTGACCATGTTTGACCATGATTAACTATGGATGACCATGATTAGGCTTGGTTCACCATGGGCAACTGGGGATAAACATTGTTGATGATGATTTTACTATGAACAACTATGGTTAGATATTGTTTGACTATTGTTGACCATGGTTGACAATGGTTGTCCATGTTCACAAGGTTTGACCTTGGGTGACCATAAATGACCATGAAAGTCCATGTTGAACATGGATGTCCATCGTTGAGTATGGTTGACCATGGTTTGATTATGTTGTTAATGGTTATCCATGGATGTCCATGGCTGACTATGGTAGACTATGGGTGATTATGATCATCCATGGTTTACCGTGGTTTGACTATGATTGACTATGGTTTGACTATGGTTGGCCATTGTTTGACTTGCTTAATAATTGTTTGATTATGGTTTGACTATGGCTGGCCATGGTTGACTATGGTACACCATGGCTAGCAACGGTTAGGCATGGTTTGGCTATGGTAGAACATCGTTTGACTATATACAACCATGGTTGACTATGATACTAACTATAACTAACTATGCTTTGAATATGGTTTGACTATGCTTGACTATTGTTTGAACATCATTGTCATGTATCAACTTTGTAAATCTTATAAGTCACTATGGATGCCTGTGTTCAACCATGGTCGACCATGGTTTAGCTATAAATATGGTTTGACTATCACCATGCTTTAATTGTAACTATCATATATCAACTTACCATAACCTTATATGCCACTATGGTTTGCTATGATTCACTATAGTTCAACTATGGCCATCAACTATAGGTCATCATGGTTAACCTTGGTCATTCACTATAGGCTACCATTGTCAACCATGACCATCCACTAGTTCAATATAATTCATTATGGTTCACTATATGTCACATACATATAAACCATGATGCACATGGTAAGTATGGTTCACCATGGTAATCATGTTGACTATTATTGACTATGATGCCCATGTTAATAATGGTTGACAATGTCAACTACAGTCAACCATAATTAACATGTTAACATGTATTAAGATATAACTAATATGTCTATATTAACTATGGTTGACCAAATCAATTATCATTAACATATATTAATGTTTAAATTAGTATTAATGTATATCTTAGTATTTTAATGTGTAAACTAATAAATTATTATTGTGATATGTATAAATAAATATATTTTTATATCGTATTTTAAATTATTTATTAATGGTAATTGTTTATATATTAAGTTTAATACATTATTAATAAATTATTACTTATTAAATAATAATTTACTCATTTTTAATATTCATATTCATATTTTTAATTGTAACATTAATTATCACATTTAATATTTAATTAAAAGAACATCATTGTCCATTTGCATGTTCTCTTTATATATATATTTCTCTTATTAAATAAACAGGTATTTTTTTATAAAAATAATCTAAATAGTTAAAAAATTAATTTCATTAACTTTATATTTTGAAAATTTCTATTTCTCTAATTTCCAGATTAATCTATCTCAATCAGCTGCAAATTTTATTTGGTTCCTCCTGCTCCTTATGTCACTTGGCCGGTCAGATATTATATAATGGAAGAAAACGCACGGCACTGCATATGTGCTGTTGTCATATTGACAAATTTCTTTTTCATATATATAAGTAGCATGAACATCATTCGCCATTTTTAAAACATTCCGAATTGGCGGAAGGGAGGTGTATTTAATTTGCACAGTAATTTGTCCGACCCACTCATCTGATTCATTGTACAGAAATGTGCCAAGCACGCACGCGTTGATCGCGCTCCCTTCTCTGATCTTCAAGCCTAAATCGATGGGCACCTGGCTGGAAGACCAGAGGCCCACCAACTTTGGTGGAAAGATAGACAACGCCAACTCAAGCCTATTCTTGCCTAGGTGACCAATTTGGAAGGATGGATGGATGGTTTTAGATTTTCTAAATTGAGCCGATGATATTTTCTAAGAAGATAAACTTATAATGACGAAAAATATTATTTGGAAATTAAATCTCCACAATGCACGTAATTTTTTTTAAAGAAAACTAAAATTAGCAGGCCAATAGAAGCAAGGAAGGAACGAACTAACTCATGTTTTAGGTTTTCTGCTGATGATATTTTCTAAGAAGATAAACTTATAATGACGAAGAATATTCTTTAGAAATTAAATCTCCACAATGCACATAAATTTTTTTGAAAAACTAAAAATTGCAGGCCAAGAGAAGCTTATCGTAAATTAACTATTATTATTATATTTATTTATTATATATATTATATACTATTAATAGTATTATAAGTATTAGTATTTATTATTAAATAATTACTGCACAACTTTATTATTAATGTTATATAAATTTATATAATATATGATAACCTATACCATATAATTATATTATACAATTGACTTTCCAACCCCTTATAATATTGGTATTTTTTAAAGACAATATTTATGATTCTTAATAACTTTAATAATAACAATTATTTTTATTTTTCTGATATTTATTAATATTGTATTTATATTAAAATTATTTAAACTTTAAATTTTATTATTTATATAATTTTAATTATTACTATAATTAAATAATTAATATAATAGTAACTATATAGTAACAATAAACTTAATACCATAATAGTTTAGTAAAGTGTTGATTATGCACAAAGTTTATTGTATATAGGAAAAAAATTATAATTTTTATAATGTAATAAATATTCTATTTATTAAATATAATTTAATTTTTTAAATTTTTTTTTCTCGGTGAAACTAACTATTCTATTATAGTGTATGTACAGGAAAAATTACAAGCATTAGAGCAGTTCTTCCATGGCCAGCATTGGCACAATGGGTATCTTGAGTTTGACACAGTAGATTGACATAGTAGCTCCCTCGCAGGGGCAGCTTCGCCAAAATTAGCTGATTTCCCAAAAATGACAGAGGCCGAGGCCACAATTACTTGACTCGCAACATAGCATAATAGCCCATGCAGGGGCGTCTTTCAAAATTCGACACAGGACTAACTAAGACTAGCCATACTGAACAGACAAACTGACCGAGACAAGACCAGAAGAAAAACTGGAGGTGAACAAACAGAATGACCTTAGTCGCAGACTTGAATAAAAAGAAGAAGGTGGGAGCTGGAGCGTGCGCCAGGGGTTCAATCGTTGCGAAGACGTTTGTCGCCGAGCCCGTCGCCTCCGAGACCATCGCCACCCGAACCTTCCCCACCGAGACTCTTGCCGCCGAGACCATCGCCACCGAGACCCTTATCGTCAATACCATCGCCTTCGAGATCCCCATCGCCTGGACTGGTTTCCTCCACGATGGTGCACCAGCCCATGCCCTCCGGGACTCCCTCCCACATGGCAGCCCATCTAGCCTCTGCGGAGTCTTGAGGCTTCTGCTCCTGAGGTTGGAGGGGGGTCTCCAGAATCCCTTTCCCATGCGTAATTGACGGTTGCGGAGTAGGGCTTTCCAACCCAATGTTATCTGTGGGTGGATCCTCCGTTCCAGAAGGAGTTCTACTGTCATCTCCCTCAGGTGCTGCGGTGAAGAGGACAGAGAGGTGTGCATTGATCCCGTCGGTGCTTTTGGAGCCTCCAAGAGTGAATACGACCGAGCCAAACGCCGGAAGAGCTGGCTCTCCCTCACTGGAACTACCCACCTCTGTGAATTGCCCAATTTGGAGGGGCCGAGCTCTTGCTCTTCTGTAACAATAACAACAGCAACAATGGTGATGCTCATTCTCTGCCGGAGGGCGAGAGGATGAGCCTCTCCGAGAGCCTCTACCCGAACCTCTTCTACAGGGCTGGTGCTCCCATAGTCTAGCCATGAACCCGCCTCCCAATTCTCTGAATTCTTGCGTTGAATTATGCCCACAGCTCCCAACCGGGACGCGCCACCACTTCCTTCCGACTGTTGAAGCCTAAGAGAGCTCAGAAACCAGATTAGAGCCACAGAGAACCAAGAAAACAGGCTGAAGGGGCGGCGAATTCTTCCTCTTCTGCAACTGCAATTTCTTGGAGAGCTCCGGCAGCTGGAGCTCATCCGTTTCCCCTTCACAATGGTTTCTTTTATGACTTGTTGCGCCATGAATACCAGCTGCAAGCCCTCGGTGGTCGTGCTCCTTAACTGCGCACAGCCTCGCCATAAATTGACCTTACCCAGCATTGAAAGCCCAAGCATCTGCATAGGCGGGTTAACATTTGACGGCGTTCCCATAGCCTTAACTGCTTCCACGGGGCGACACATGCAGACCATGTGGCCCGTTCCTGCGTGGCAAGCTATCACCTGCATCCAGGGCTTCAATGTCTCTGTGAAGGAGTTTCTCACATTCTAGAGACTGTTGTTAGCTGGGGATGATGTCCAAGTTTCTAGTTTGGAGAGGATGGTTGCTTTCGACCCCAATATTTGCTAGGAGATCCGCGAGCTTATTACCCTCTCTTCTTGTGTGTTGAAAGGAGAGGGTTCGGTGGTTGCGAAGCTCTAGAGCAATGTTATTGAGCCTTGCTTCTAATCTCCAACTTTCAGCTACTTTTCTTGCGTGAGATCCATTCTGTATGCGCGTTGCCATGTTGATGATGATCTGTGAATCTCCTTCCACTATCAGTGGTTGTAGGTTGAGACGCCTTGCAACTAATAGCCCCTACCAGAGACCCTCTAACTCCGCCGAGTTGTTGGTATCCCACCCTATATTGCCAAAGAAGATCTGCAGGAGGGCACCATTGTGATTACGTATGACTCCCCCAAATCCAGCCGGCCCTGGGTTGCCTTTAGAAGCGCCGTCAAAGTTGAGTTTGAATGAGTTGGGGGGTGGGGCTTCCCAATTCCTGATTTCCTTGATACTGCCTTTCGTTGACTGATGAGTGGTATTCCTTTGGGGTAGCTCCAGCTGCCAGTTGTCCAGGATGTTCTTCTCCTTATCTGTGGTGGGGAGGTCCTCTTTAGCCCAAGATTTTAGAAACATGGTTTCTCTGAGATTGCCCTGCACTCTGCTCCATACTTCCTCAATGTCTGAGTTCTGGCTTTTGAAAATGCGCCTGTTTCTTTCCTTCCAGATGTTCCATAGTACTATACCCGGGATGATGTTCCACATTTAATTGAGGATCTCACAGTCATAAGGGCTTTTTGTCCATTGCCGGATGGTATCTACTATGTTGCCAGGTCCTCTGCATCTTTTTTGACACCTGAAGCCAACTTTCTCCCATAGCTGATTGGCGATTGGGCAAGTATCCAAAGGATGTTGTAGGGTCTCTGTTAGGCCCCTATACTACTAGTGTCACCCCTTATTGTTATTAGTACAAACCACTTATTATATTGATGTACCCATGTAGTGCCCATATTGTTACTATTGTGCCCCATAGAAGCCCACTATTATTATTATTGTGCCCTTACATTATTATTGTTATGTCGGCTCTGGTTATGTTATGACCACTTAGACTCCTATATATAGAAAGGAGGTCTTTTCATTTGTATCATCGAAGAATTGTTCATTTATGTAATGTAAAGGAGGTTGCCCCCTCGAAGAGGCTGAATTCTAAGGTGTGGATCTCTCTTTTCTATCTTTTTGTGAGCTGATTTCATAACAGTCTCCTCATTTTTAAAGCAGTTGTGGCATATCGACGGGCCTTGAAAATTGTGTTTCCTTAGCTTGTCCCAAGTGAGAATCTTTTTGTGCCCAACTAGCCAGAGGAAGTAAGATATTTTGGGCTAAGCTTTGAAGCTCCATATTCTTTCCCATAAAGGGTCCGGCCTGATGATGGAGTCGCCTATGAGATTATAGGCTTCCAAAGTGGAATATGCTCCTTTTGGGAGGTAACCCCATCTGAGGATATCCATACTATTTTCAGATCGGATTCTTCTCTTCTTTAGTTCAGCTTCAAGTGCAACTGTACTTTGCAAGCTTGCGTTTTCGTTTATTTGTTGGCTTGTACGCCATTTCCTGAATCCGTTGATCGTCTCTGTTTCCCAGAATTGATGGACTATTGACTGCAGCTGCTCCCGTTTATGCGGCATGACCTCTGGAGGAAGCACACTTGAGAGTTTGGGCATTTGGTTCCAGGCATCCTTCCAGAATCTGGCGCTGTGGCCATTTCAGATTTCCCAGAAGCTATGTTTCTGGATCAGTTGATGATGCTGTTTGGCAGTGTTCCAAATGAGTGATCCCCCGCTTGTGGGTGTAAATCTTATGAGTTCTACTTGGGGCATATTGTTGGTGTATTTGGTTGTCCAGATTTTGGCCCATAGCTTGTCTGGATTAGTTATCCACTGCCACCATATCTTGGCATTCATGATGGTGTTGTTGTACTCTGGGTCTCTGAGACCGATGCCCCCTCTGTTTTTGGGCTTGCATACATTGTCCCATTTCACAAGTGCCCATTTACGATTAGTAGCAGAGCTACCCCATAAAAAGTCGCGCTGCATGTTTCTCAATCTCTTTAAAACCCATTTAGGTGCTGCCAGGATAGTGAAAAGATAAAGAGGCATGGCTTGGAGAATGGATTTGATGAGCACTATTCTACTTGCCAGATTGAGGGAACGATGAGTCCAGAGGTTTAGTTTGGAATCAAGTTTCTCAAGGAGGGCTTTCCATGCAGGTTGCTTAATGGTCGAAGCAGTGAGGGGGGCTCCCAAATAAGTGGAGGGGAGAGAGGCGGATTGAAAGCCAAGAATGCAGGAGACAGCAGATTTCACAGATGGAGGGGTGTGAAGGAAAAAGATTTGAGATTTGGAGCTGTTGACCTGAGTGCCCGAGGCATCAGAGAAGTCGTTGAGCAGGGATTTCAAACGAGAGGCTTCCTGAGCCAAGGGGTAACCATAGAGAATAGTGTCATCCACGAATTGCTGGTGGGAGGAGGCAAGGGAATTATGGATAGATATTCCTCTGAGCTGGTTAGACTGGAGGGCTTGCTTGATGTGCCTGCCAAGCCCTTCAGCCATGATGACAAAAAGGAAGGGGGAGAGGGGGTCCCCTTGTCTTATGCCTCTGGAAGGTTTGAAAGGGCGAGAGGGGAAACCATTGAACAGAAGGGAAAAGTGGGAGGAGGTGATGAGACTCATGATCCAGCGGACCCAAGTGGAACAAAACCCAAAAGATATCAGCATTTGTTGAATGTAGGACCAGCTGAGCTTGTCGAAAGCTTTGGAGAGATCAAGTTTGAGTAACATACCAGCTTGTTTGGATTGCTTGAGCGAGTGGATAATTTCGTGGGTGAGGATGATGCCGTCCATTATCTGTCTACCTTCGACGTAACCCGATTTCTCCGGAGAGATGAGCATGGGTAGAAGAGGTTTTAATCTGTTGGCAATTACTTTGGAGATGAATTTGTATAGGACATTACAGAGAGCAATGGGTCTGAATTTGTCAGGAGGGATGGAGTTCTCCTCTTTTGGAGTGAGAGTGATAAAAGTGGAGTTAAGGGAGGGGAGCAACCAGCGCTAAGCTCTGGATTCCTCAACGACTTGCCATACCTCCACTTTTATCAGGTCCCAGAAAGCATGAAAAAACGTTGTAGTAAAACCATCTGGTCCAGGGGCCTTACCTTCCTTGAGCTGCGCCATCGCCTCGTCCACCTCATGGGATTGTATTAGGCTCATGAGTAACTCATTATGTTCCTCTGTAACCAGCTTGGGAATGTTGCTGGTGATTTTTCCAATCGCTCTTTGCCTATCCCCCGCCTGCTCTTGGTGTACTTGCTGGAAGTGGTTGAGAAGGGTTTCTTCTATTTTCTCATGCTCCTCAACTTTGACCCCTTCTTGATTTAGGATGAAAGGAATCTTATTGTGCATCCTTCTCTGTACTGTTGTTCTGTGGAAGAATTTGGTGTTGCGCTCCCCTTCCTTTAACCATCGAACCCTGGATTTTTGCCTCCAGTAAATTTCTTCTTGATTTCTTCTTTCTTCAAGCTGATTGTTTATGTGCCTTTCTTTGTCCAAGGTGGCTTCTGTATGCCCTGTATTTATTATCTCCTGATGGAGATCCTTCAGTTCTTTGTTGAGCTCCTTTTGCGCCTCAAAAATGTTACCAAATGTTTCCCGGTTCCAGCGTTTTAAGTGGTTTTTTAAAAATCTTAATTTTTGCTGAAGCTGGAACATTTTTGAGCCTTCTGGCAGGATAAAAGATGCCCAGGTTGTTTTGACGAAGTCCTTGAATGCTGGATGCGTTAGCCAAAATCCTTCAAATCAAAAGGGTCTTTTGGTTTTGTCCCCTGGTCGTTACCAATGCAAAGCGATGGGCCAATGATCCGACCCTGAGTGGGCCAAGATCTCAGCGGTAAAATCGTCTCCAAGATGCACCGCGTTATCCGAAATCAGGAAGCGATCAAGTTTAAAGGCGATCTGATGTTTGCCTCCTCTGCGGTTGCTCCAGGTAAAGGTGCCATTGCAGAATGGCATGTCAATAAGAGAGGCAGTTTGAATGAAATCCTTGAAGCTGTCTACCTCTGGATCTAATCTTGTTCTGCCTCCAGTCTTGTCCTCCATTCTGGTTATCATGTTGAAGTCCCCTGCTGCTATCCATAATGGGTGCTGCCTGTTCATGCTTAGTGCTTCTATGGTGTCGAGGAGCGCTTTTTTACTTCCAGCATCCTGCGGAAAATAGACATTGTATAAATTTCCATGAACTTTTGTGCCTAGAATGTGGAAGGTTGCTTGAATGAGATGGTGAGAGGCGTGGAAGTCAGAGAGCGCGATTGCCTGGGAGTTCCATGCAATAGCCAGCCCCCCAGAGGCTCCCGATGCGTCCACAGCTACCGATCGGCATTCTGGCCAGGCCTTTGAGAGTATGTGACCCAGCGTGGTACTATTGCATTTGGTTTCTTGAAGGAAACACATCTGTGGTTTTTCCATCATGATCATGTTTTTTAACATCCTAGATTTTCCGGGGCTATTGAGCCCTCTTACATTCCATGATACAAGCTTCATGGTTTAACTATTTTGGGTAGGACTGTAGTACTTCGTCAGCTTCGCATATCTGCCTGAATCTACCAGGATTTTCCCAATCTCTATTGTTCTTTGGAGATCTGTCTTCCTTCCTCTCTTTTTAGTGTCCTTTGGTCGCGGGCTGATTTTTAATATTGTTTTTAAAAATATATAAATGTTTTTATTTTTTTTATAACATAAGTTATAATAATAATAATAAATAATAATGTATGCCCACGGGGCTTTTGGATTGATAGTGAATGGGTCCACTGTTAAGGCACTCCTTATGATAGTCACTGGTTCAAAACCCTCGTGGGTGCTTACCTACCAAAATAATAATAATAATTAATTCATTTTTACATAATAATAATTAATAATAATTAATAATGATAATAATTAATTTTTTGTCACAATGTGACGTTGAACCATGTTTGCCCATGGTTGATTTTCATATTGAGGCAATCTTTGTCACAAAGTGACATTCGAGCATGATTGACCATGGTTGGCTATGATTCACCATGTTTGACCCAAAGGAATAACAAACCATTAGGATTAATACTAAAATCCCAAGAACTATAAACCTAAGGGAATAATATTAAACCCTACGAATGTGAACCCTTAGATAAAAAATCCCAAGACACTGATATTATAAACAAAAGAGAACAATAAACCCAACGTATATAAACCTTAACATAAATATTATAAACCCTAAAATAAACATGGTTAACCATGGTTGGCCATGGTTGATTTCCATATAGAAACAATCATTGTCACAATGCAACATTGGACCATGGTTAACCATGGTTGGTTGACCATGTTTGAGATCCAAGGGAATAATATTAAACCCAAGGGACTGATATTATAAACCGAACACATATAAACCCAAAAATTAAAAATTATAAACACTAAAATAAACATGGTTGACCATGATTGATTTTGATATTGAGACAATCCTAATCACAATGCCATGTTGGATCATGATTACTCATGGTTGATTTTCATATTGAGACAATCTTTGTCACAATGCGACACTGGACCATGGTTGATCATGGTTGATTTTCATATTGCGACAATGTTTGTGACAATGTGACATTCAACCATGGTTGACCACGATTGATCATGGTTGACCAAGATTGATCATGGTTGACCATGTTTGATTCTATAAAACATGGTTGACCATGATTGTCCATGATTTTTATATGGAGATATTTTTTGTCACAATGTGAAATCCAACCATGGTTGACCATGGTTGGTTATGGTTGACTATGGTTGACCATGATTGATAATATAAACCCAAGTTAATAATAAACCTAAGGGAAAAATAAACCCAAGGGTTAATACTAAAAGCCCAAGGGATTATGAACCCAAGTGAATAATATTAAACCCAAGGGACTAATGTTATAAACCCAAGGTATATAAACCCTAATATAAATACTAAAAACACTAAAATAAACATGGTTTATTTTCATGGTCAGACAATCCTTGTCACAATGCAACATTCAACCATGGTTGACCATGGTTAGCTATGATTGACAATGACTAACCATGATTGATATTATAAACCTAAGGGAATAATAAACCCAAGGGATTGATATTATAGACCAAAAGGAATAATAAACCCAGAGGATTAATACTAAAGCCCTAAGGGATTATGAACCCAAGGGAATAATAGTAAATCTAAGGGACTAATATTATAAACCCAAGGTATAAAAACCCTAAGATAAATATAAAAAATACTAAAATAAACATGGTTGAGCATGGTTTATTTTCATATTGAGATAATCCTTGTCACAATGTGATGTTGGACCATCGTTGACCATGGTTGATTATGGTTGACCACTGTTGAATAATATTAAACCCTAGGAATATGAACCCTTAGATCAATAAACCCAAGGGAATAATAAACCTAAGGGATACAAACTATAAACCCAAGGTATAGAAACCCTAACATGACTATTATAAACCCTAAAATAAACATGGTTTACTATGGTTGACCATGGTTGATTTCCATATTAGATTAATCTATTGTGATATTGATATAATCATAAATAATTAGACTAATATTTAACTCTTAATATTAGGGTTTTATAAAACCAAGGGATTATTAATATTATAAATACAAGAGATCAATAAACCCAAGGCATTATTAATATTACAAACTCAAGGCATTAATATTATAAAGATGAATGATTAATAAACCCAAGCAATCAATAAACCCAACAAACTAATATTAAAAACCAAAACTATTAATTAACCTTAGAAATTAATATTTTAAACTCAAGGAATTAATAAAGCCATGGGATTAAATGATAAATCAAAGAAATTATTAATATTATAAACTTAAAGAACTAAAAAACCCAAGTATTTAATTTTATAAACCCAAGGAATTAGTAAACCCAATGGAAAACTATTAGAAACACAAGGGATAAAAAGACGCAAGGGATCAACATTAAAAACATAAGGGATTAATAAAACCTAGGAATTAATATTTTAAACCCAAAAGATTGATAAACCCACATGACTATGAATATTATAAACCCAAGGGATCAATAAACCCTAAGGATTGTTAATATTATAAACCCAACAAGTTAATAAACCAAAGGGATAAACATTGTAAACCTAGGGGATTAATATTAAATCTTAGGACTATTATTTAACACTTAATATTGGGGATTAATAAACCCAAGGGATTAAATGATAAACCCAAGGAATGATTAATATTATAAAATTAAAGAAAAAATAATTCGAAGTGTTTAATATTATAAACCCAAGGAAATAGTAAACCCAACAGATTAATATTATAAATATATAGGATTAATAAATCCATGTGATTAATAAACCCGAGGAATCAATAAACCCAACAAACTAATATAAAACCTGAGAGATTAATAAACCCTAAGAATTAATATTTCAAACTCAAGGGATTAATAAACCCGAGGGATTATTAATATTATAAACCCAAGGAACTAATAAACCCAATGTTTTAATATTATAAACCCAAGGAATTAGTGAACCCAAGGGATAAATATTAAAAACCTAAGGGATCAAGATGCCCAAGGGATCAATATTAAAATCACAAGGGATTAATAAGGTTAGATCTTAGGCTTTTGTGATCCATAATGTAGTAAGCATGTCTTTCAAGTTAATTGCATCAGTAATATTTGGTCGACGTTTTGAACCAGCTAATGTGGTTCATCCTTACGACAAAGGTGAAAAAATCCACAGATCCCAATGAATCAATAACAAGGAAACATTAGAGTCCAGAATTAGTTGTTAGGAAATTATATATATATATTACTTATTATAATAACCA
>APFE031183698.1:84078-97293 GCA_000404065.3 Pinus taeda
GTGGTGGTTAACGTCCACACACACACACACACACACACACACACACACACACACACACACACATATATATATATATATTCCAAGTAAAGGCTAATTCTATTGAGTAAAAAGGAAAATATAGTTACAAAGAGGCAGAGGCCTCAGACAGGAGCATATGAGTGCTGTCCTTGAGAGACTAAGCCATCCCAAACTTGAGAAAAGACCATTACAGTGATGTGAAAACTAGCCATACAAGCCTGACATATACTGGTAAACCAAGGAGCAGAAAATAGTATAAACCTTTTGAAGCATCAAAAAGACCAAGATTATAGAAAAAATCAAAGAATCAGATTGCCTAATCACCTGAGAAGAACCAGAATCTTAAACTTCCGGGTTACCAAGACATGGAACCAGCTTGCTACACTACCAAAATGGAGCCTAGACAAAAAACAGAAGAGATCGAACCTGAGCAGATAGGTATGAGACCAGGTGGCATCACATAGGGATGTCCTATTCCAGCTACTCCTCGACGACGGGGCAAGCATAGTCATGCCAATTAACACCATCCCGTTCCATATCTCCCAAGCCGCTACCATCTGGAGGACCCGACCCAGGACGGGTGCCAGTGGAGCTGGCAGCAAAAGCCAATGTAACATTGATCATAGGTGGGTTGCCCTCAGGTGTCTGCAAAGCGTTGGGCTTCTCCTCCTTAGCATGTGAAGTGCCACGCCTCTCCACCTTTCCATCATTAGCCGAAATCTGACCAAAACCAAGGCTAGCTGCAGCTCTGAGAACGCCCTGAGGATGCTCAACAGAGTTACTCGCCGGAGGCCGAACCATATTTTCTTCCTCAGAGATAATTATGGTGATATTAGCAGTAATGGTGGGTTGATTTAATCTGCTCTGAAATGTAAAGTGAGTGGAATGAAAAGCATTATGCTGGAAGGGATTTCTAGCAGGGCTCGACGCGGGAGAAGGTGCTTGGGACGAAGGCGGAGAAACATTGTGCTCAGGCTGAGCCACAACAAGAGTAGTCCGAGACCTTGCATGACCCCCTCTGTTTCCGCCATGACGGCTTCTCATTCTATGTCAGACCATGGTAAGGCACCCATGGGAAAGTATAGAAACGCAGAGAGTGAAAGGAGAATGCCAGGAAAAAGACTGCACACCAGGAATCTGAGAAAACCTTGGAGAAGAGGACCTAGTTTGGGAGCAGGGCACCCTAAAATGAGAATGAAGAGTTGCGCAGAGCCTGTTCAAATATTCAAAGAACAAAAATCTGCAGGGGAGACAAATAGGAGGCCTGCAACAAGAATGATACGAGGCACAGACAGTGAAACTAAAACCGAGAACTCCATGACAATAACATCACCAACCACGTCTCGGTGGATGTGAACATTAATATTCATCTGTTTTCATATCTGATTGTAATTGAAATGTACCAGCTTCAGCCAGGAAAGGTTGTGAGAAGTTGCACTGGCCAGCTGTTGGTGAGGCCGAGCACCGACATTCAATAAAGCGTCCATTAATGCCTACTGAAATCACCCACATCCAGGCAGTCTTCTGCTGCCTGATTTAGATCATTCTTCACCAAATTTTTGAAATCCATGAGTTGAGATTTAGAGACTAATTTGGATATTGGGCCTGAGTTAAGTTCCATTTCACTTTCAACCCCAATGTTTGCTAGTAAATCAGCCACTTTATTTCTGCTCCTTCGGATGTGCTTGAAGGTAATCACTCTATGAGAAGAGGGCCATACTTCAATTAATTCGATCCTTTTCGCCATTCTCAAGCTACTGCTCACTTTATCTGGGGGGTGCCTTGCATGATTTTGGTGATCATATTTGTGATGATTTGAAGGTCACCCTCTATGATAAGCAGGAAGAATCCATTATTTTGAGCCAGAATAAGTCCTTGCCATAGACCTTCCAGTTCTGCCGAATTATTGGTGTCCCAGCCTCTTGAACCTAAGTAAGAAGAGGAACGCCCCTGTAATCTCTGAATATTCCTCCGAAGCCCGCATCACTTGGGTTGCCTTTCAAGGTGCCATCAAAGTTTAGCTGATACATATGCATGGGAGGAGGGATCCATTTTTCAGGAGAACGACTAGAAAAATGTGATGGCTCTTTGGAGCTGGGTTCTTGATTCCATTGTAGGTTCCAATTATTCCAGATATTTTGTTCTTGGGGAGTCGAGGGAAAATCCTCCTAAAACCAGTTGTGGAGAAGTATTGTTTCCTTGATATTTTGACATATAGTGTTCCACAGATTTTCCAGAGGCGTGGATTGATCCTTAAAGATCCTCCTATTTCTCTCCTTCCAAATGGTCCACATGAGAAAGCCCAAAATGAGTTTCCAGAGTGAGTTCAAGATTTTGCTTTGATATGGATTCCTATCCCAATTACTGATAGTGGCCATAATGTCCCCCTATATTTTTCCTTCCTTCTAACACCTAAAACTGACTTTTTCCCAAATTTTGCATGCATTAGGACATGAGTACATAAGGTGCTTTCTGGTTTCCTCATCTTGTCTGCAGATCAGGCACATTGAGGGCCCGTGATATTTCCTTTTCCTGAGATTGTCCCATGTTAGGATCCTTTTATGACATAAGAGCCAAACAAAGGTGGAAATTTTTGGCCAATTGTTAGCGTCCTAGACTTTGCTCCAGATTGGGGTTTTGACCATGTGATCCTTACTTATTAAATTGTAAGCTTCCATAGTGGAGAAGGAGCCCTTTTCTTCTTAACCCCATCTAAGAATGTCCTTATCATTTGAACATTGTATTTTCCTTTTCATTAATTCTGAGCCCAGAGGTTGTTGGGCTTGTTCTAATCCATGTCGTAATATTTGATCCGCCTGGATCCATTGCCTGTAGCCTTGTAAAGGAGAAGGAAGCCAGAATGAGTTGATTTTTTCATAGGCCTGAATATCCTGCTCCGGGATTTACATATGGGAGATCAGGTCCTTCATCTTAGGTTGTTGCTACCAGGAGTCTTCCCAAAACCTACTTGTGTTGCCATCCTTGACTTCCCAGAAACTATGTTGCTGGATTAGGTTTCTATGTTACTTGGCTGAGTTCCATATTAGGGATCCTGTGCTGACTTCTGATATTCTGATTAGCTCTTCTATTAGACGATTGTTAGCATATTTTGTTGTCTAGAGAAGCCCATGGGGTGAATGGTGCAGACATCCATCTCCACCATATTCGAGCCCCCATGACCATGTTGTTGTGATAAGGATCCCTAAGGCTAGTTCCTCCTGCACACTTAGGAAGGCAAATGATGTCCCATTTGACGAGGGCCCATTTTCGGCCATGACCAGAATTGCCCCATAAGAAGGATCGTTGAATGTGTTTGATTTCTTGAAGAACCCATTTGGGAGCCGCTAGGATAGAGAAAAGATAGAGCAGCATGGATTGAAGAATAGCTTTTATAAGAACTAATCTACTTGCCATATTGAGGGTCCTGTGAGTCCATGATGAGAGGCGTGCTTCCAGCTTTTCTAATAGGATCTTCCAAGAAGAGTGCTTCAAGGCCGAGGCAATTAAGGGAGAACCTAAGTAATTGGATGGTAGGGCAACAATGGAGAAACCAAGAATGCGGGCAATGTCTGCTTGGGTCACAACATGAGTGTGAAAGAAGAAGAGTTGAGATTTGACTTTATTAATAGAGGCCGCTAAGGCATTTGAGAAATCCGATAAGATCAAGTTGAGCTAACGAGCTTCCTAGACAGAGGGATGACCATAAAGCATATTGTCATCCACAACTTGCTAGTGGGTAAAATTGGATGAGTTATGAAGAGACGAACCTCTTAGGAGTTGAGAGTACTGAGCATTTTTAATACTACGGCCCAAACCTTCTGCCATAATAAAGAAAAGGAAGGGAGAAAGAGGGTCTCCCTGTCTGATGCCTCGAGAAGGATGAAAGGGGGAAGAGGGAATGCCATTAATCAGAATCGAAAAGAAGGATGAAGTGATAAGGCTCATGACCCACCTGACCCAGGGAGGAGAAAAACCAAAAGCAATAAGAACTTCTTTGATGTACTGCGAGCTCAAACTATCAAATGCCTTAGAAAGATCTATTTTCAGAAGCATACCTGGCTTTTTGAGATGCTTCAAAGAATGTATAATTCCATGAGTCAAGATGATTCCATTCGTGATCTGCTTGCCTTCAATGTACCCGCACTGCTCTGAAGAGATGATTAGAGGGATAAACAATTTGAGTCTAGATGCTATGATTTTGGATACAATTTTCTAAATAATATTGCATAGGGTAATAGGTTTGAACTTGCCCGATGTGCTAGGTAGAGCTTCCTTAGGAATAAAGGCTATAAATGTAGCATTCATTCTTGGAAGCATCCATCGCATGGTTCTCAATTCCTTAACAACCTGCCATACTTCCATTTTGATCAGATCCTAGAAAGAGTGGAAAACATTTGAGGTGGAACCGTCTGGACCAAGTGCTTTCCCAGCTTTCAATTGACGAGCAGCATCTTCCACCTCCTGTAGGTCAACAAGCCTTAGGAGGAGTTGATTATGCTCCTCGGTAATAAGTTTAGGTATGTTCCTTGTAATTTTTTCTATTTCCTGCATTCCGTCTGTGTGGGGCTCCCTATGCACTTGCTTAAAATAATTTAGAAGCTCGCTTTCAATTTCTTCATGTGATTCCACCTTTATGCCCTTCGCATTCTGGAGATGGGAGATGTTGTTTTTCATTCTGCGCTAGATTGTGGTTATGTGAAATTTTTTTGTATTTTTCTCTCCATATTTAAGCCATCTGATTCTAGATTTTTGCCTCCATAGCGTTTCTTCCTACCTTGCCCTCTCTGAGATTTGTGATTCTAGAATTTTTTCTTGTTCGGCCAAGTCCTCTAATCGGCCTTCAAGTATAATTTTGTGCTGTTGTTGTTTCATATTCTTATCAAGGTCACTCTGAGCCTTGAATATATTTCCAAAGAAGTTATAATTCCATTGTTTTATTTTAACTTTGAGATGCTTAAGATTTTGTTGAAATTGAAGCATTTTTGTGCCCTTAGGAGGGGAGAAATTGTTCCATTATGTTTTTATCAGGTTGTGGAAATCCGGATTAGACAACCAGAAAGCCTCAAAGCGAAATGGTTTGCACACTAAGTTTCCAGGACGGGACCAGTGAAGGGAGATTACCCAGTGGTCTGATCCAGATATTGGTAGGATGGAAGCAGAAAAGTCACCTCCTATATGAATGGCATTGTCTAATAGAAGGAATCTGTCCAGACGCGAGGCTATCTGATGCATCCCTACTCTTTTGTTGTTCTAGGTAAAGAGTCCATTATTGAAGGGAAGGTCTATCGACCAATTGTTCTGAATGAATTATTTTAGGTTGATGCCTTCCTTAATGCTACTGATCCTGCCTCCCCTTTTCTCCTCCAGGTTTGTGATCATATTCAAGTCACCCCCAGTGATGCAAATAGGGTGCATCCTATCCGAGTTGATTGCTGAGAGGGTGTTCAAGATTTTTATTTTGTGCATGGAATCCTGGGGAAAATATACATTGGTAAGATGCCCATGTATATTGGTTCCTGTGATGTGAAAAATTGCCTGAGCGAAATTCCTTGCAGCATGAAAGTTGTTGAACCTAATGGTACGAGCATCCCATATAATTGCTAAGCCTCCAGACGCTCCATCAGCATCAATTGCTATAGAGAGACAACCTAGCCATGCTTTTGTTGCAATTCTTTCCAGTGTTGAAGAATTGCATTTAGTCGCTTGCAAGAAAATGATTTGAGGTTTCTCTTGCATTATCAAGTTTTTGAGAAATCTTCCTTTCCCTGGGCCATTGAAGCCTCTGATATTCCATGATAATAACTTCATTGGGAAATATTGGGGAGGGCGTCAAAATACTTTGTCATATTAGAGTATCCGCCTGACTCTATTAGCATTTCTCATATTCGGATTGTGCGCTGGAGGTCTGTTTTGCGTCCTCGCTTTTTGTTATCTTTGGTAGTGAGTTTCCCATCCCAGACACCTCCCGATTGAACACCAAGTGATTTGTGCTTTTGTGCCCTTGAGAGGATCACTTCCAAATTTTCTAGTTGTCTGGCTGGAATTTTGTCATAATTTTTTGTCTTGCATGCCATCTCTAGCTCTAAAATATCCAGTTCCCCAATGTCTATATTTTCCGGTTCCTCTTCCATTTGCTGAGACTCATACAAATCTTTAGTGGACTCTGTAAGTATTCTAGAATCATGATGAGGGTTTTCCACCTCCATTCCTTAACTATGCCATGCTGGGAGATCAGGCTTATTTGGAGATACAGGATTTGAGGGTAGAGTATCTTCTTGAGGATATTTGGCTTTTGAAGGAGCAGAAAATTTATCCTTCGGAGCTTCCTTCTCTATGGACACAGGATTTACCAAGCTAGATTCCTTTTCACGTGCTAAAGCTTCAAAGCTGTTGGAAGTCGAGAGCTGGGAGAAGCTGGCTTGAGGCATCTTAGGAATAGGCATAGGTTTCTTGTGGCCTTTTCTACGGTTAGTCACTTTGGTGAAACCATCAGACTTAGGTTTTTCTGGAGCAGAAGGGGTTGAGGGTTTTTGAGTCAAAGGACAGCCCCTATATAAATGGCCTAGGGGATGACATCTTCTGCATCTAAATGACACATGCTCATAATCAATCAACTGAACCCATTCAACATCATCATGATAAATACTTACCTTATCCGGAAGAGCCTTATTAAGGTGCATGTAGACACAGATTCTTGCAAAAGAGGTGTATCTTTGGAGTTCTTTTTCCTCTGCCACTTTGATAAAATCGCCCAGAACATTTCCTATTGCTTGTAAGCAGGATTCTTCCCAGTATTCCACAAGAAGGGAATACAATCTTATCCAGACTGGAGCCCAGCTGAGGTCCTCTTTTTCAGGGTTGAAGCGCTCTACCCAACCTCTGAGATACAATCCAGTCGCATTGAAGAAATACGGCCCTCCATCTAGAACCCTGTTTCGATCCTCGAGACTGTTAAAAATGGCTGTAAACAACCCTTTAGGTCCCAGTTGCAGAGTGATGTTTCCTTTAGGATGCCATTTGGCTATTATCCAACCACGCAGTGCTTTTTCTGTTGGCCAGAGTCCTATAAATTTACCTATCAAGGCATGATCTCTCATGTATTGTATCTTAGCATTGATTTGATGACTTGGAAGTTCTACCTTTGGTCGTTCTGTTGCAACTGGTTTACAAGTGGTCGAGGTTACCTTGGGACACTCATTGTCCTCCTTTCTCTCTTGAGGATTCAGATCCATGTCGTCCTCTTGATTCCTCTCTGGTTTGTCGTTTTCTTTGTTTTTCCGCCACTCAGCCTCTTTATTTGGGGGAGGCTCCGTGCCCTCCCCCTGACGGGGGATCATGAAGACCGCGACTGTACAATCTGAGGCTAGAGGTCGGGTAGCTGTTAGTGAATGCAGGTGCACAGAGGTTCATATCAATCTGCCGTAGCAGGCATTCACAGAAACCTTAGATCGCTGGAACGCTCCCCTATATGTATATATATATAGAGTGTTCCAACGATCTAAGGTTTCTGTGAACAACTACTACGGCAGATTGATCTGAACCTTTGCGCACCTGCATTCACTAACATATATATATATATATATATATATATATATATATATATATATATATATATATATATATATATATATATTATATATATTATATATATATATATATTATATATATATATATTATAACAAGAAATTATTCATCATGAAACATTGGAAAATGGTGGGCTGAAGACCTACAGATTCAGGGATCATCTATGTTCCTACTACATAAAAGACTAAAACACATCAAGCCGAAGCTAAAGGAATGGAACGAGAAGGAATTTGGAAAAATTTTCACAAGAAAGAAAATTGTGGAAAACAAAATCCTAGAGCTCAATCAAGCTTTGATCAAGGATGGATTTGATAAATACAAAAATGATCAAGCAGATAAATATCACTAGGAATGGGAAATATTGTGTAAACAAGAAGAAATTTTTTGGAAATAAAAATCAAGGGTTCGATGGCTAAAATAAGGAGAATGTAATACTAAATTTTTCCATATATCTACCATTGCAAATAGAACTCACAATAGAATCTCTTCGATCAAGGATGAGAATGGAAAAATTCATCAATCCCATGAGGAGATAGATGCAGTGTCAGTAAAACTTTCGAGACATTGCCAAGGAAAACTTTTCAGGAAGAGAACCTTTCATTAAGGACTTAATTAAACATATACATACACTGGTATCCAGAGAGGATAATTGTAACCTCAACAGATCTGTAACTGAAAAGGAGGTCAGTGAGGTCCTCAAGGAAATGCAAAATGGCAAGGCACCAGGTCTGGATGGATTCAATGTGGATTTCTTCAAAGCCTGCTGGAATATTGTTAAAAGGGATATTGTAGAGATAGTAGAAGACTCCAGGTGGAACAAGACCATTTTGAAAGCTCTCAATACCTCCTTTATTGCCCTTATTCCAAAACAGGATAATGCTCAAACACCGGAGAGATATAGGCCCATCGCTTTATGTAATGTAGTCTACAAGATATTTTCCAAGGTTGTGGCTAACAGACTCAAACCCCTGATGCCCAAGGTTGTCTCCGAAGAACAAACTGGGTACGTAGAAAGAAGACAAATTCTAGACAACATAATTCAAGCTCACGGGGTGGCTCACTCATTAACAAGCAACAGGAGAGCAGGTATGATCATGCAACTAGACATAGCCAAAGTATATGACAAAGTGAATTGGATATACATCAAAAAAGTGCTCACAACATTGGGTTTTGATCATAACTAGGTCAGATGGGTCATGGCCCTAATGACTTCATCCAGCTTTTCAATTTTAGTGGATGGCTCTCCTTCTAAACTTTTTCTGCCTTCCAGGGGACTTAGACAGGGAGATCCACTCTCTCCTTTTCTATTCATCCTCATGATGGAAGGGCTAGGGCGGTCCATAAAGCATGCAAGAGTAATGGGAAGAATTCAAGGACTCCAGCTTTCGAAGAATGGGCAAGTTTTGACTCATCAACAGTTTGTAGATGATACCATCTTACAGGGAATTCCCACAGTTAAAGAAGCACTTTCTTACAAACAAATTTAAATGACTTCACTAAGGCTACAGGTATGGAAGTAAACCTTTCCAAATAAAAAATATTTTTCTTTAACACTCATATTGCCATCCAAAGAAATGTCTCCAAAATTTTAGGCTTTCAAAGAGAATCCATTCCTTCTAAGTATTTGGGAGTTCCTCTTACAACTAAACCCCGACACAAGAGCATATGGGATCCATTAGCAACTAAAATGCAAGACAAGGTAAGGAAATGGACAAACAAATCTTTAAATTTAGCTGGTAGACTGGTTCTTACTAAAGAAGTACTTCAAGCTATCCCAATCTATATGTTATCAGCCCTCCCAGCTCCAATAGGAGTCTTGCAGCAATTTTAGAATATTCAACGAGATTTTCTTTGGGGAAAAGAGGAAACAAGGAAAAAATGGGCTTTAGTCTCATGGGAAAAGATCTGTAAACCCAAGAACCAAGGAGGCCTATTTTTGGACAATCTAGAGATTCTAAGCAAGGCTCTAGGAGCCAAACTTTCATGGAGGTGGGTTAAGGATACCAAATCTCAATGGGAAAGCATATGGAAGGAAAAATATGCCAATGTCTGGCCAGCTTCTAATATCATATGTATGATAGGAACAATGAAAGGCTCCCCCATATGGAACAAGGCATGGGAGAACAGAGAAGTGGTTCAAAAAATTAGTTTATGGGAAATCAGAGAGGGAGATTTGGCACTTTTCTGGGAGGAAAAATGGAAACAAGAACCTAATCTACTGAAGGAAGAATATTTAGGCCTCAAGCATGAGACAGACAAACAAGGATTAGTAAAGGTGAAAGTCTTTTGGGAGAATCCACATAATGTAGGAAAGTGGAGAACTTGGAAAAAAATAGAGGGCAGAGAGGATAGGCCCCTCAACAGTAAAGCAGATTCCCTTAAGAGAATGTTGGATCAAAGAATGATTTTAGTAACTGAAGGGCAGGACCAATTGAGATGGGCTAACAAAAAAGAGGGCAACTTTAATATCAAGGAAGCTAAAATTTTTCTCCTTGATCTGGAACCCCAAGCTCCAAATAAAACTTGGCAGAAGCTTTGGAGGCACAATGGCTGGATGAAAGTCAAACTCTTCATGTGGTTAGTTCACCACAGGAAAATTTTAACCTGGGACAACCTTAAAAAAAGGGGTATGTTGGGACCCTCCAGATATCATCTTTGTGAGACCCAAGAGGAGACTATCGAACATCTTCTCAACAGTCGCACTTTCACCGTCAGGATATGGGATTTTTTTACCAACATCTTCAATCAGTTTGATAGAGACAAAGAAAGCATTACTAATGCTCTAAACAATTGGAGGAATAATTTTTCAGATAATGAAGTTCTCAATTTTGCCTAGGATCTCTTGCCAAGTTTCATTATATGGAATGTGTGGAAAGAAAGGAACAAAATAATATTCAAGGAGGTAAAGACTACCTCACTTAGCCTGGTGGAGCTGATCTTAAAACAACTTAAGGAGACAATTGGTACCATAGGCAGGAATCTCCCCAAAAATCCTCCCTTGGTAGAAGAGTTAAGAAACCTCCAGCAATTAGACATGCAGGGGCTTATTCCTCAAGGTCTATATAGGAAAACTAGCATGAGAGATAAGGGAGAGGAGTTATGGTATCCTCCCCCTGAAGGTTTTTTGAAGTACAACATTGATGGAGCTTCTAAAGGCAACTCGGGGGAGGCTGGCTTTGGGGGAGTTCTTAGGGATGACACAAGCAACATAATATCCCTCTTCCATGGACACTTACGAAAAGCCACTAACAACATGGCAGAACTAATGGCATTGGAACAATGCTTGGAATTTTTGATACAGAACAATTGCCAAAATGTCATAATAGAAGCGGATTCAGAGTTGGTCATAAACGTAGCCAAGTGAATCAGTAATGGAACAAGACCGGAAAAGGTCACAAAACATTGGAGGTTAACTCGGGTTCTGCATAGAATTCAAGTACATCTACAGGAACTACATACTCTCAAATTCATTCATGTGAGGAGAAAGGGCAACAAATTGGCAGACATTCTAGCCGACCAAGGTGTCAGCTGTAAGGACAGCGCAATTTTAAGGGGGTGGGACACAATGGCATAGAGCAACCTAAAAAAACTCTGTCATAACTAGGTGGAGGAGGACAAAGAAGGGTATAGTAGCAAAATGAAAGAATCCAACTTGTAATGGACAAAGATTACAGGGCTTCACAAGGTTGGACAAAATGGTATACGATGGAAGGTAAGCCAAGGTTAGCAATAACGCTAACCACTATCAGAAATATTCTCAGTGACGGGCGACAGAGTTTCTCACACCAAAGAAAGCAGCAGCTAAAGCTACCGCATCACCCAATTTTTCAGTGGCAGAAGTCAAAACCGCCACCGGAGTGGTTTTGAAGCGATCACACAGCTTTAATGATAAAGGTGGTTTTAGATTTTTGGCAACGATGCCATTTAGAGCATGACACGTGGAGGAGTGCCCGGTCCAAAGCCACACTCATCGCTCTCTTAAGGTCGACAACTTTGGGCGTGTGATATCTGGCTCAGCCATTCGATGGAGCAAGGCAGAGCAATGCTCTGGATCGAACGAGTAGTTTGGTGGGGCCCGAGGGTTAATCTGCTTATGTCTTCATGGTGCGAGAGATATCTCGACCGTTAGATAAAAGAAAAGATCGAACGGCAGTGACTGAAAGTTAGGAAGGGTTTTGTTTATGTGGTTACATAAGGGGAGGGCTCATAGCACCTTAGATGCTGGATGATTTAACGTGGTTGGTTTAAAAAAGGGTTGGGAGGGTAATTTTTGGGAAACGGAGGGATAGGCTTTAGATATGCACTTTTATTTGGCTTGTGACCTATAGAATGAAGGAGTATGTTCATATTGTAATTTTTAATTGATTTAATGATAAGAAGGCATGTCTCTTTCTTTAGCAAAAAAAAAATTGTTTAATTTGCAAAGTTAATTTTTCATTTAAAAAAAAATAACTTCTAAATGAATAAGCTATGAAATACAATTTTTTTTTACTCATAATAGATTATTGTTCAATCAATATTATTCATTTTGTTTCCATTAACATTGATTTTATATTGAATGAATCTATTACGTTGATTTTACAATGCATACATTTATTACTATGCATGCTTATTTATTTACTGTCTATTTGTTGGTTCTATGCTTTCTTTTCGTTCAAATTCTTGAATTGTTCTCATTTTTGAATTACATAAAATAAATCTATCACATAGAATACATAATTGGATTAGTCTAATGCATTCACTACATAAAATATTACTATACAATATATTTGTATTGAATAAATCTATTAATATGCATGCTTATTCATTTAGTGTCCATTTTCTTAGATTATACTGATGTCCATGCAAATTATAAAATCTATTACTCCATATATTCAATAAATCTTATAACATTTATTTGTGTATATATATATATAATATTATATATAATATATATATATAATATAATTTTTTTATGGTTTTGAAAACATGAGATGGTCTATATATATTACCATCTCATGTTTTCAAAACCATAAAACAAACATTATAAACATAATCTATCTAAGTTTACTATTAGTTCATTATTCATTATTCAATCTATTAAAGTGAGACAATTTAATACATTCTACATATTTTATATTGAATACAATAAATTCAATTAATAAGAAATTTTAGAATAATTATTATTAATGTATTTTTTTTTACATGGATTCTCCAATTTGATGCGATTTTAAAGCTAAATTGACTAAATTTAAATATATAAATATTTTATAACCAAAAAAATGATCAAAATGTATTTATTATAATTCTAAATTACATAAAATAGATTATAATTGAAACATGCATATTCCAATCAATAAGAAATTTAGGATGGTTTTATTGATCAACACAAATTTACATTCATTCTTAATATTTGTATTCAAATATAAATAAACTAAATTCTAAATGCTTTTCTATGCTTTTCTTTTGTTCTAATTCTTAAATTGTTCAAATTTTTGGATTACATAAAATAAATCTATCACATACATTTAACATAAATATCTATAAAATAGATTTCATTATGTAAAATCTATAAATTTGTTTTTACATAAATCTACTACATATAATAGATGACGTTGATAATTACATAAAATA
>APFE031183698.1:97763-113708 GCA_000404065.3 Pinus taeda
AATCTATAACCTTGATTCATTCTATCTAACCATCTAACTATCTATCTATCTATCTATATCTATATATATATAATCATACCATGCTTTTAAAACCATAAAAAAATAAAAAATAAAAAATAAAAAATATTCTAATTTTAATCTATTTAAGTTTATTATTCAAATTCAAGTTCATTATTCATTATTCAATCTGAACATGTGTTTCTTATGGTAAATATAGAGTTAAATGTGAATAATCATGGTTGTCCACAACTAGTTGTCGTTGACTATGGTTGACTATGGTGTACATAACTTTCTATTATAAATTATGGTCATCCATGTTGGCAATGTATGGCCATGATTAACCATGTTTGACCATGGTGACCTTGGTTGATCATGTTTTATTATTCTACCCATGGTTGACCATGGTTTTCCATGTTGAACATATGATGACTATGGTGAACCAAATATGACTGTGGTTGGTCATGGATGATCATCGTTGACCATCATTAATGATGTTTGACAATGGCTAACTAAACTTGATGGTTTCCCATGGTTGACTATGGTCAACCATTGTGAATAGAGTCAACTATGGTTAATGATGCTAAACCACCATGAGCATAGTTATCTATAGGCTACCATAGTTGACTATGGTCAACCATAATTAATCATAGTAAACGATGGTGACCATAGCTAACTATGGTTGACCACATTAACCATGATGAAAGATAATTGACTGTGGTTGAGCATAGTTGATTATGGCCACAATGGTTAATTGAATATCACTATGCTTGCTAATGGTCAGCTAAGGTTGAGAATGGTTGACCATGGTTGACTATATGTTAACTATGGTTGATTGAAGATGACCATGCTTGCTCATGGTCGACTAAGTTTGACAATGATTGACTATTATTGCCCATGGTTGACTATGGTTGAGTAAGATTGACGTGGATGACTATGACTAACTATGGTAAATCTTAGCCAACCATGGTCAACCATGTTTTGATTTTTTGTTTATCACATTACATTGTTGAATATTAAATAAACCTTAAACCCTATTAAATACAAATACCAAACCTTATTTACAAGCCCTACTATTAATATTATTATTATTAATATAATCAACCTTAATAATAATAATAATAATAATAATAATAATAATAATAATAATAATAATAATAACAATAATAATAATAAATCTTATTAATATCAATAATATTTATTATTAAACATTTTAAAACTTTGAGTATGAACCAACCATCTTGACCATGATTAAGCTAAGGTTGATTAATTTTGGTCAACGTTTATAAATCTTATTAATAAATCACAATATTAATGTTATTAATAATTTTTATTATTAATTTTTTTAAAAACCTTATTAATATTAATATCAATATTATTAAACAATTTTAAATATTATAAATAGGGACTTATTGAAACTTATCAATAAACCTTAATATTAATGGTTAGGTCCCACTAGCACAACTGGTTGAGGATGGGCCTCGTTAGCAAGAACACCCAGGATCAAACCTCACGGAGGCTGTTGCACCTGTGTTAGGTGGAGGAGACACACTAAAATCGAGTCAACTTAGGGTTGGTGTGGTTGAGGCCGGGTGTGATTCTTGGGTAATTTTGACGACTTAGATGCGTCTGGGTCATGATTTCTCAAGCCACAGGTCAAGTCTGGAGGAACACAAAGAATTTAACAAAAAAAAAAGAACCTTAATATCAATGTTATTAATAAACCTTTTTAAATCTTATTAATCTCAATACCAATATTATTAAACAATTTTAAACCTTACAAACAAAATCTTATTAAAACCTATTAATATTAGTAAACATGTTTTAAACCATATTAATATTAATATTATTAAACATTTTTGAACCTTGACTATGGCTGAGCATGGTTTAATCACGAGTGAACATGGCTTGACTAAGTCGACTGTGGGTGAAATTGGTTTGACCAATTCAACCATGATTAATGATAGTTGTCAATGATAGATTACAGTTGTCCATGTTGATACTGTATGTCTACGATTGACCATGTTTTACCATGGTGACCTAGGCTGACCATGTTTAACAATATTACCATAGTTGGCCATGTGTGAGCATGGGCTGGACATGGTTTTCAAAGGTTGATTATGGTGACTATGATTGACCAAATATCACCATAACTAACCATGGTTGACCTAGGTTTATCATGGTTGACCATAGTTGACCATGCTTGACTATGGCTAATTAAGTTTAACTATGGTTGACCAAGGCAAACTATGGTGACCGTAGTTAACTATAGGCAATGTTGAGCCTCCATTTTGTCTAAATTTTCATGATTTTACTGAATAGTTCTATGCATGTACTAAGTGTCTATAATCATTATTATTCTTTTTACACATTATTAAGTTATTATTTAAAGGTATTTAGAGCTAAGAATTATTGATTTATGAATTCTCCTTGTTTTGTTAAATTGAAAAGCATTTAATGTGAGAATGGCATTAATGTTAGCCTCTTGTGTTGCAGGTGCTAACATTCATGTACTAGCAATTCTTGCACCAACATTCCTGCACCAGTTGTGCCTGCACCAACATTCCTGCATCGGTTGTGCCTGCACCAACATGCCTGCACCAATTTGGGGCTTTCATACATTGACACATTTCTAGGAAAATATGAAAGAAGTTTTTGGTCAAAATGGTGTTTGAACACTTCCACATAAGTTAAGATACACCTAGGTCATATTCTAGCATATAATGTGCTATGCCTCCAAGTTTACTTACCCGGATTGACAAATTAAATGTTGGTGTAAACCTTGCATTTATAGCTCCTGACATTTTGGCGTCGTTGCTGGGGAGGAGTTGTAGGATAAGGCCTCAATGATTTGTCATGAATTTCCCTTTCCTTTGCAATTGAATTTCTAGATTAATGAGATTCCCCTTGCTTGCTGAAGCATACTGGACGACATTCCTAGAGGGCTCACAAGGCAGGTTTTCCTTTCTGCAATGAGTGATTTCCTTTACTACAAAGTGTGATGCCTTATTCATTTATTTTACTACAATTTAGTTTTTATGACTAATTTTTCTTTCTGTAAAGTGTAATGCTTGATTTACTGTAATTGAGTTTTTTATGAGAAATTTCTTTTACTGCAAAGTTTGTTACTTTTTTCTGCAATAGAGGTTATTTAATTTCCGCAAGTGTAATTTCATTAGTTTACAATCTTGGTTTGTTTTTTTTATTGCAATTGATATTTTTCACTTTTTTTGGTTGCTAAAAGAACCCCCCACTCTCAATCTAGGTGCTAACAATACTTTCCAGCTAGCAGGAAAATTCCAAAAAGTGTGATGTTATTCAAAGAACTATCTCAAATTCTAGCAGAAGCTGGGGTCTTTGCATCACAGAAAAATCACATCTTGGCATCAATTAGAAATCAGCCTACTCCTCTTGAAGAAGAATATCATGAAGAACCAAAAGATCTTCCTAGGGAGATCGAGAAGCTATGGATCATGCTTGATGAGAAGAATCCATTAGAAGCAGAGATTGAAGAACACCAACCTGATCCAGCCTGCACTTTAGAGGATGAACAAAGAAAATTGGAGGATTTGCATGATGCACCAGATGTTTCCCATGAATCAAATGACCAAGAGTATATGGATCCCATAGAATCTTGGTTTCAGATCACTGTTCGTATTCATCCCTCCCTTATCATTCAAAAATTTGTAGCATCACATCAGTTAATGCATCTGGTTCCTCATGTTTTGGTATTTTCTCGCATATACTTTCTAAATTTGAACATGGATATGATTATCCTCTTTTTGCGCATTTGGTTGCACTGGAAGTCCTCCTATACTTAAAAGGGTGTCTTCTTCTTCTTAGGGTAGAGTAGTGTAGAAAAATAAAGAAATGACATAAATAAAGTTGTTACAACAATGCAATTGGGGTTTTGACTTTCAAAGCATAGCCATTGAAACCGCTTTTGATACACATCGGTTGTTAACACACACATCTGTGAGAAATCTTGTTGATCATGATTCACTCTAATACTTCATGATTTTGCAAAAGTAACCATGATTAACCACTTGAATGAAGTTGTCATTTGAGATATATATTTTCAGTTTCCCTTAGAAGGTACTATTGGAGAGCCCCCTAGGGTGGACCTTCTCTTGTGAAGATCATAATAAGCTATTCATGAGAACACTAGCATTATTAACTGAAGAATCTTTCAATCATTATTTGGGATATTTTTAACAAGTCTTTAGGGTAGAGGAACTAGACAATAATATTTAGTCATTAAAATATTTTCACGTCATCCCATACTCTTAAGGAGTAGATCTGCCTCCCCACTTATTAAGTAACCTTCAAAGTTAATTACAATCAGAATTTTCAAAATATTTAGGGGAGGATCTAGGAGGTCTAATGATGAGCCGACCTACCATGATCATGAGACCTAACATGCATGACATTACTATGCTAGTCACCAAGCCAGAGTAATGGCTTTCAACTAAAAAGCTAGAAGACACGAGGTCCCATCATGAGCCAGCATGTTCATCCATGTTACTTCTTGTGTTCCATCAACTAGTTACCAAGCCAGGACAGTGACATTCATCTAATTAATTTTTTTTTTTTAAATAAGATAACTCTGAATCTATATCTAGTAAGTGGGACACATGCATTTCGCTAGGTTAAAAGACATCCTTGCCGAGGTTATTGACACCTGTGGGAAGCAGGGCCATGTTTGTGGTATTAAAGTTAATTTCATACTAAGATTTACTCGGTTATCTTTTTTTTTCCCTAAAATTCATCATTTTATGTCATGGAGAATGGTTTTAAGATGATTTGAGCATGATGCTTTGAGTTCTATCTCTCAAAAATTAGGAATCTTTAATGATGTGGCACCCTTAGTGAAGGTAATTCTTTGTATTGGATCAAGAAAAAACTTACTTTTGCATTTGGATGATAACAAAATTTAGAGTGTTTGTTGATTGGTCTAGGAAGGTGTCATCTTGTTCTATTTTTATTTCCCTTTCCTGGTATCATAACTCCAATTCTCTATGGTATTTAGAGTGATGAATTGCCCAACGATGATTACTCACTTAGTGTTGATGGACAACAATGTGTGTTGATTGTGGTTGCCTCTAAATAAGCACTACATAACCTAGGTACAAAATTGTTACACTAGGTGCAGGAATCTTATGGTATTCCTTTTGAAATTGCACCTTTTCAGCAAACATTTGATTTTGTTGATCATGAATGTTAATAAGACTCGAGGCAAAAATAAGAGCTCTATGACAAGCAGGGAGTTCATTTGAAATACGACAACAGGCATGTGATGTCTATCAGAAAGGTGTAGTACTCTTTTTCCATAATGTATGGTACAAAGCATTTCTTTCTTGTACCTGATATTGTTGTAATTTTATCATTCCTGCACTTGATACTTTCATAAGGGTTGTAACATGGTTTTAGTTGGCATTGTAATAATTATGTTGCAGACTTGATGAATGCTCTAAAAATGATGACATACCATGGTATCTTCATATTTCCTTCCTGAGATTTCTTGTTGACACTTTTGTTGGAGAGCATAGTTTGATATTTAAAACATTGCCCCTACTTTTATGATCCTATGGTTTGGTTTGCATGAGGACATGCAAGAATATCAACATGGGGTAGTGTTGAGCCTCCATTTTGTCCAAATTTTTATGATTTTACTGAATAATTGTATGCATGTACTAAGTTTCTATAATCATTATTATTCTTTTTACACATTATTAAGTTATTATTTAGAGGCATTTAGAGCTAATAGTTATTTGTTTATGAATTCTCCTTGTTTTGTTAAATTGAAAATTATTTCATGTGAGAATGCCATTAATTTTAGGCTCTTGTGTGGTAGGTGCTAACATTCCTATACTAGTAGTTCTTGAACCAACATTCCTTCACCAGTTGTGCCTGCACCAACATTCCTACACCAGTTGTGCCTGCACCAACATGCCTAAACCAATTTGGGGCTTTCATACATTGATAGATTTCTAGGCAAACATGAAAGAGGTTTTTGTTCAAAATGGTGTTTGAACACTTCCACAAAAGATAAGATACACCCAAGTTGTATTCTTTCATATAGTGTGCTACGCCTCTAGGTTTACTTACCTTCATTGACAGATTAAATGTTGGTGTAAATCTTGCATTTATACACTTGACAGTCAACCATAGTTAATAATAATCAACCACGGTGATCATAATTGACTATGGTTGACCACATTGACTATAACTGACCATGGTTTATGATGGTTGACTATGGTGACTATGGTAGATCGAAGATGACCATGCTTGCTCAAGATTGAGTAAGGTTGACCTTGGTTAACTATGTTCACCTTAGCCAACCATGAATAAATTTAGTCAATCATGACCAATTATGGTCAACCATGATTTATCATGGTCTACGTGGTAAACCATGATCAACCATGCCATCTTTCATAAACCATAGTCACGCATAAACATCATGGTCAACCATCTTCAAACCTGGTAAAGCATGTTCACAATATTTAATGTCATATTTTGTTTGTTATGTTGTGACATTGTTGCTTTTTCATCACATTGCAATATTGATTTTTTTTTGTCATACTACAACATTGATTTTGCTTTGTTAGCTTGCAATGTTGATTTTTATTTATCACATCGCAATGATGATTTTTGTTTGTCACATAATGATGCCAAATTTATTATTCCTAACATGAAACATTGAAAAAGGTTGAGTATGCTTTGACTATGGCTACCCATGGTTAACTGTAATTGGCCATGTTTACCATCATTTAACAATGGTTGAACATGATGACAATTGTTGACTGTGATTGACTATGGTTGGTCACGGATAACTATGGTTAACTATGGTTAATCATGGTTTGAAGATGGCTGACCATTGTTTGATTATTGTTGACCATGGTTTGACTATTTTTGACCATGTTTGACCATGATTAACTATGTATGACCATGATTAGGCTTGGTTCACCATGGGCAACTGGGGATAAACATTGTTGATGATGATTTTACTATGAACAACTAAGGTTAGATATTGTTTGACTATTGTTGACCATGGTTGACAATGGTTGTCCATGTTCACAAGGTTTGACCTTGGGTGACCATAAATGACCATGATAGTCCATGTTGAACATGGATGTCCATCATTGAGTATGGTTGACCATGGTTTGATTATGTTGTTAATGGTTATCCATGGATGTCCGTGGATGACTATGGTAGACTATGGGTGATGATGATCATCCATGGTTTACCTTGGTTTGACTATGATTGACTGTGGTTTGACTATGGTTGGCCATTGTTTGACTTGCTTGATAATTGTTTGATTATGGTTTGACTATGGCTGACCATGGTTGACTATGGTACACCATGGCTAACAACGGTTAGGCATGGTTTTGCTATGGTAGAACATCGTTTGACTATATACAACCTCAGTTGACTATGATACTAACTATAACTAACTATGCTTTGAATATGGTTTGACTATGCTTGACTATTGTTTGAACATCATTGTCATGTATTAACTTTGTAAATCTTATATGTCACTATGGATGCCTGTGTTCAACCATGGTTGACCATGGTTTAGCTATAAATATGGTTTGACTATCACCATGCTTTAATTGTAACTATCATATATCAACTTATCATAACCTTATATGCCACTATGGTTTGCTATGATTCGCTATAGTTCAACCATGGCCATCAACTATAGGTCATCATGGTTAACCTTGGTCATTCACTATAGGCTACCATTGTCAACCATGGCCATCCACTAGTTCAATATAATTCATTATGGTTCACTATATGTCACATACATATAAACCATGATGCACATGGTAAGTATGGTTCACCATGGTAGTCATGTTGACTATTATTGACTATGATGCCCATGTCAATAATGGTTGACAATGTCAACTATAATCAATCATAATTAACATGTTAACATGTATTAATATATAACTAATATGTCTATATTAACTATGGTTGACCAAATCAATCATCATTAATATATATTAATGTTTAAATTAGTATTAATGTATATGTTAGTATTTTAATGTATAAACTAATCTATTATTAATGTGATGTGTAAATAAATATATTTTTGTTATACTAATTTATAAATTAATATATTAATATATAATTATTTAATATATTATATTTGAATAATATTATTAAATAAAATTATTAAACTTATTAATTAATAATATTACTCAATTTTATAATTCATATTAATATTTTTTAAATTGTAATATTAATTATCACAATTTAATGTTAATAAAAAAACATCATAGTCCATTGCAGGTTCTCTTATATATATTTCTCTTATAAAATAAAGAGGTATTTTTTATAAAACGTAATCTAAAATAATAAAAAATAAATTTCAATTAACTTAGTTTATATTTTGAAAATTTCTATTTCTCTAATTTCCAGATTAATCTATCTCAATCAGCTACAAATTTTATTTGGTTCTTCCTGCTCGTTATGTCACTTGGCCGGTCAGATAATATATAATGGAAGAAAACGCACGGCACTGCATATGTGTTGTTGTCATATTGACAAATTTCTTTTTCATAAAGCATTCCGAATTGGCGGAAGGGAGGTGTATTTAATTTGCACAGTAATTTGTCCGACCCACTCATCTAATGCTATTGATACAAATTTTATGAGATAAAGTATATCTATAACCATATTGACGCCATATACCGAACACATTAATAATTATGGTGTATTTTTTAAAAACTAATTATTTATGATTTTTAAATAACTATATAAATAATAATAACTATATTCTTATATATTTTGATTATTATATTAATATTATAATCATCCAAAGAGACCCAACACTAAAAAGTGCTCTAGTGATCCTCCACACTGCCTACCCAGTCAACATTCATATATTTTGGGCAGTGTATCTCAATCCATGAGAGATTGTGCCCCGTAGATATCTCAGAAGATTCTTGGCATCAATCTAGTGAGGCTCAACCAAATATGAGCTCATTATGCTAACTGCAAAACATATGTTCGGAATCAATATAGAAATTATATCAATATAGAAATTATATAAAACCTGTGAAAGATAAAATAAACCAAAAGCACAATTACCATAGACCTAAATTCTATAGAGCCCAAATATAATTAACATACAACCACAAGACTTTGGAAAACCTCCACTGGTCATAGAGGTAAGTAGGATGGAACAATACCAGCCATCTTCTATATTTAATAATACTATTATTTAATATAATTTAAATATTTAATAATAATAATAGTAATAATAGTAACAATAATAATCTTAATACTAAATTAGTTTAGTAATTGTGATTGATAACATTAAAGTTATTTTTTATAAAATGTAAATAAATAATTACTTTTTTTTAATAGCAATTATTTTTTAATATTGTTTATATATTATATTATATATTATATATATATATATATATATTTATATTTTTATAACATCAGTTATAATAATAATAATAATTTATGCCCATGGGCTTTGGATTGATGGTGAATGGGTGCATTGTTAAGGCACTCCTTGCGATAGGTCACTAATAATAATAATAATAATAATAATTAATTCATTTTTACATAATAACAATTAATAATGATAATAATTAATTCTTCGTCACAATGTGACGTTGAACCATGTTTGACCATGGTTCATTTTCATATTGAGGCAATCTTTGTCACAAAGTGACATTCGAGCATGATTGGCCATGGTTGGCTATTATTCACCATGTTTGACCCAAAGAAATAGCAAACCATTGGGATAAATACTAAAATCCCAAGAACTATAAACCTAAGGGAATAATATTAACCCTACAAATGTGAACCCATAGATAAAAAATCCCAAGACACTGATATTATAAACGAAAGAGAACAATAAACCCAATGTATATAAACCTTAACATAAATATTATAAACCCTAAAATAAACATGGTTAACCATGGTTGGCAATCATTGTCACAATGCAACGTTGGACCATGGTTAACCATGGTTGACCATGATTGATTTTCATATCGAGACATTCTTTATCATAATGTGACGCTAGACCATGGTTGACCATGGTTGATTTCCATATCCATATGGTTTGACCATGGTCGAACATGGTTGGCTATGATTGGCCATGGTTAGCCATGATTAATATTATAAACCAAAGGGATTGATATTATTAACCCAAGGGAATAACATTAAACCCAAGGGACTAATATTATAAACCGAACGTATATAAACCATAAAATAAATATTATAAACACTAAAATAAACATGGTTGACCATGACTGGTTTTGATATTGAGACAATCCTAATCATAATGCCATGTTGGATCATGATTGACCATGGTTTATTTTCATATTGAGACAATCTTTGTCACAATGCGACATTGGACCATGGTTGATCATGGTTGATTTTCATATCGAGACAATGTTTGTGACAATGTGACATTCGACCATGGTTGACCATGATTGATTCTATAAAACATGGTTGACCATGATCAATCATGGCTGACCATGATTGTCCATGATTTTTATATGGAGATATTTTTTGTCACAATGTGAAATCCAACCATGATTGACCGTGGTTGGTTATGGTTGACCATGATTGATAATATAAACCCAAGTTAATAATAAACCTAAGGGAAAAATAAACCCAAGGGATTAATACTAAAACCCCAAGGGATTATGAACCCAAGGGAATAATATGAAACCCAAGGGACTAATGTTATAAACCCAAGGTATATAAACCCTAATATAAATATTACAAACACTAAAATAAACATGGTTTATTTTCATGGTGAGACAATCCTTGTCACAATGCGACATTCAACCATGGTTGACCATGGTTAGCTATGATTGACAATGGTTGACCATGATTGATATTATAAACCTAGAGGAATAATAAACCCAAGAGATTGATATTATAGACCCAAAGGAATAATAAACCCAGAGGATTAATACTAAAACCCTAAGGGATTATGAACCCAAAGGAATAATAGTAAATCTAAGGGACTAATATTATAAACCCAAGGTATAAAAACCCTAAGATAAATATTAAAAATACTAAAATAAACATGGTTGAGCATGGTTTATTTTCATATTGAAATTATCCTTGTTACAATGTGACGTCGGACCATCGTTGACCATGGTTGATTATGGTTGACCATTGTTGAATAATATTAAATGCTAGGAATATGAACTCTTAGATGAATAAACCCAAGGGAATAATAAACCTAAGGGATACAAATTATAAACCCAAGGTATAGAAACTCTAACATGACTATTATAAACCCTAAAATAAACATGGTTTACTATGGTTGACCATGGTTGATTTCCATATTAGATTAGTCTATTGTGATATTGATATAATAAAAAATAATTGGACTAATATTTAACTCTTAATATTGGAGTTTTTAAAACCAAGGGATTATTATTATTATAAATACAAGAGATCAATAAACTCAAGGCATTAATATTATAAAAAATGAATGATTAATAAACCAAGCCATCAATAAACCCAACTAATATTAAAAACCCAAACGATTAATTAACCTTAGAAATTAATATTTTAAACTCAAAGAATTAATAAAGCCATGGGATTAAATGATAAACCAAAGAAAGTATTAATATATAAACTTAAAGAACTAAAAAACCCAAGCATTTAATTTTATAAACCCAAGGGAAAACTATTAGAAATGCAAGGGATAAAAAACGCAAGGGATCAACATTAAAAACATAAGGGATTAATAAATCCTAGGAATTAATATTTTAAACCCAAAAGATTGATAAACCAACATGACTATGAATATTATAAACCCAAGGGATCAATAAACCCTAGGGATTGTTAATATATAAACCCAACAAGTTAATAAACCGAAGGGATAAACATTGTAAACCTAAGGGATTAATATTAAATCTTAGGACTATTATTTAGCACTTAATATTGGGATTAATAAACCCAAGGGATTAAATCATAAATCCAAGGAATTATTAATATTATAAACTCAAAGAACAAATAATTCCAAGTGTTTAATATTATAAACCCAAGCATATAGTAAACCCAACTGATTAATATTATAAATATAAAGGATTAATAAATCCAAGTGTTTAATAACCCTGAGGAATCAATAAATCCAACAAACTAATATAAAAACCCCAAGAGATTAATAAACCCTAAGAATTAATATTTCAAACTCAAGGGATTAATAAACCCGAGGGATTATTAATATTATAAACCCAAGGGATTATTAATGTTATAAACCCAAGGAACTAGTAAACCCAATATTTTAATATTATAAACCCAAGGAATTAGTAAACCCAAGGGATAAATATTAAAATCTAATAGATCAAGATGCCCAAGGGATCAATATTAAAAACGCAAGGGATTAATAAGGTTAGATCTTAGGCTTTTATGATTCATAATGTAGTAAGCATGTCTTTCATATTAATCACATCAGTATTATTTGGTTGACGTTTTGAACCAGCTAATGTGGTTCATCCTCACGACAAAGGTGAAAAAATCCATAGATCCTAATGAATCCATAGATCCTAAACATCAAATCTAGAATTAACGGTTAGAAAATTATATATATTATATATATATATATTATATATATATATATATATATATATATTATATATATAACTTATTATAAATAACCAAATAAAAAATTATTTATTATTATATATGTATGATTGATTATAATAACTAATTTTTTATTTATAACATGACCAAAGTCAAATAAAAACATATTAATAATACAAACTAACTTTTATTTCTATATCATAAATAAATAAATCAATAGAATAATAAAATAGAATTATGGTGGTGGTGGTTAACCTCCACTTATATAATATATATATATATATATATATATAATAATTAACCAAACAAGAAATTATTTATTAATAAATTAAATTATTATATAAGAATTATTGATTGTAATAACTAAATAAGAAACTATTTATTAATGAAATGAAATTATTATATATGAATTATTGATTATAATAACGATTTTTTATTTATAAAATGACTAGAGTCAAATTAAAACAAAATTATAAATACTAATAACCTTATTTCTATTTCATAAATAAATAAATAAATAATTAGAAATATAAAAAATAAAAGTATAATATAATATTTACCAATAGTTTATACATATATGAAATTACTCATTATATAAAAAAAAAGAATAATCAATATAAAAGAGCTGGAATCCAACTCTTAATCAATTTCCATCCATCATCCCTATTGAGATTGTTAGCATGTTTGTCAATCTCAATAGCCACTCTTATCTTCCTATGGTGGAAATGATCAACCCTCGCAATGACCTTCGTATCGTCAATGAAAACATGGTACTTATATTTCTCTGCATGCTCTGCAAGAGCTTATGAGTGAGATCTGTTGTGCCTGATGTCTGCAACATGCTCTTGGATTCTCTATTTAATAAAGTGGTCAGTCTCCCCAATATAGGGAACCCCACATGAACATGGGATCGAGTAGACTCCTTTCATGTCCTTGGGGTCAATAGGGTCTTTAACGAATCTAAGAGAATTTCTAATGGTATTAAGGGGCTTGAAAGTAAAGGAGACATTATTCTTCTTTAGAATATGGGTAATCCTGTCAGTGGTCCCCTTGATAAATGGGAGTTGCACCTTAGAGATTGGGCCATCACTAGGAGGCTTAACCCTCAATTCTTTATGGGGTCTTTGGAAAGCCTTAAGGCCTTGAGACCTTCTATAGACATTATTTTCAAAAACTTTAAGAAGATGAGATTTTTCTTCTTCTAGGTGCATATCATTCGAAATTCTTAAAGCATGGGTGGCTAGAGTACTAAGAACCCCAGATTTTTGCACCGGAATATGATGAGAACTGGAATGAAGATATTGTTATATGTGAGTTTTCTTGTGAAAGACACAATGAGAAACAAAACCATCATTCATTCTAGAGAGAAGGATGTCTAAGAAAGGAAGATACTCTTTCACTTCAACTTCCATTGTGAATTTGATGGAGTCTGATTGAGAATTAAGATGATTAAGAAACACATCCAATTTTTCGCAACCATGACACCAAATGACACAAGTATCATCAACAAATCTCTTCATTTTTTTAGGGTGAAATGGAGTCGAAGCTAAGGCCTTAGCCTCAAAATCCTCCATGAATAAGTTAGCAATTATAGGGGAAAGAGGAGAACCCATCACCACCCCATAGGTATTAAGGACCTTCCTGATAATGTTAAAGAGGTTATAAGGAAAGATTGTGCTATCGTTCCTAGGAAGGCTAAGCCTCCAAAAAGAAACATTAGCAAAGATGAATTTCTTTCCCTTAAAGCTTTAAAGGATAACCTTGACATTATTGTAAGTTGATCAAGGTGAAGCAGTTGTCATTCTTGATAAATATGACTATACGAACATAATGATTAACCATCTCTATAATAGTGGTATTTACATCAAGCTCAATAAGAACCCTATTAAAAAAGTTAACAAGGAAATATTATTCGCCATTAATTCCATCAATTCCCTTAAACCTATTTGTAAGAAGCTTACTGAAAGAAATCCCCTTACCCCCCAGGATTTATGGTCTTCCCAATATTAATAGGGTTGGGGTCCCCCTTAAACCTATTGTTAACATAATAGGTGGGCCTACATATCTTCTCGCTAAATTCTTAGCTCAAAGACTCAAACCTCTTGTTGGTCGCATTGATTCCTTTGTTAAGGACTCTGCTTCCTTTATTAAAGAATTGAAGGATATTAGGGTGGAACCTAGTGATTTTTTTGTGAGTTTTGACATTGTTTCCATTTATACCTATATTCCTATTCAAGAGGCCATTGCTTTCATAAATAAGATCACTGAAAATGACACTGCCAAATTAAATGGCCTCTGCCTCACCTCTACTTTCTTCGGTTTTCAAGGTGCGTTATTTGAACAAACCTATGGGGTGGTGATGGGTTCTCCTCTTTCCCCTATAGTTGCTAACTTATTCATGGATTATTTTGAGGTTAAGGCCTTAGCTTCCGCTCCATTTCACCCTAAAAAATGGAAGAGGTTTGTTGATGATACTTGTGTCGTTTGGCCTCATGGTCATGAAAAATTAGATGCTTTTCATAACCATTTTAATTCTCAATTAGACTCTATCAAATTCACAATGGAGGTTGAAGTGAATGGATGTATTCCTCTCTTAGACATCCTTCTCTCCAGAATGAATGATGGCTATGTTTCTCATCGAGTCTTTCACAAGAAAACTCACACAAAAGAATATCTTCATTCCAGTTCTCATCATTTTCTGGCACAAAAATTCGGGGTTCTTAGTACTCTAGCCACCTTTGCTTTAAGAATTTTTTATGAGATGCACCTAGAAGAAGAAAATTCTCATCTTATTAAAGTTTTTGAAAATAATGACTATAGCAGATCTCAAGGCCTCAAGGCTTTCCAAAGAGCCCATAAAGAGTCAAGGGTTAATCATCCTAGTGATGGCCCAATCTCTAAGATGCAACTCTCGTTCATCGAGGGGACCACTAACATGATTGCCCATTTTCTGAAGATGAATAATGTCTCCTCTAATTTCAAGCCCTTTAATACCATTAGAAATTCTCTTAGATTTGTTAAAGACCCTATTGACCCCAAGGACATGAAAAGATCCTACTCCATCCCATGTTCATGTGGGGTTCCCTACATTGGGGAGACCGGAGGATCTATTAAAGAGAGAATCCAAGAGCATGTTGTAGATATTAGACACAAATGATCTCGCTCATCAACTCTTGCAGAGCATGCAGAGAAATATAAGCACCATGTTTTCATTGAGGATGTGAAAGTCATTTCTAGGGTTGATCATTTCCACCATAGGAAGCTAAGAGAGGCTATTGAGTTTGAGAAACATACTAACAATCTCAATAGGGATGATGGGTGGAAATTGAGTAAGAGCTGGATTCCAACTCTTTTATTTTGATTATCCCCCTTTTT
>APFE031183698.1:116465-154448 GCA_000404065.3 Pinus taeda
TTTTATTATTTGAAACTTCAATTGAGAACTTGTTAATAGAATATGAGAGGGTTGTAGTAAAATTATGATAGAGGTCTTCTATGCTGTCTATACTAGATAAAGGAAGTTTTTAATTCATTTAGAAAGAGATCATTTTTATTTCTATCAAATATTAAGTTCTTTTGGTTGTAAGTATTATTTTCAGTGGGAACTCTATGCATGACAAAATTGAGAGTTATAAGTAAAGGCATAGCTATGATCAGAGTCAGGTTCATGGTCATTTAAGATGTCAAAATTTATTATTTCGTTGTATAATTGGAGATCGGAAATAACGTAGTCTACCACGCTGCTACCAAGTCCATGGATGCAGGTCATCTTGCTGGAATTGGGCCACTTCTTTAGACCATTGCAAATTATGAGATCCTGAGCACTACAGAGCTTGACTAGCTCTGACCCAAACAAATTTTCCCCGAGGTCTTCAGAGCTCCTTTTGTACCCACTAGCCAGGGTAGGGTCTTCATCTAACCAAAGAGGATTAGAGTTGGAACGATTGCTTAAAATAATAGCTTGGTTGTTTGAAGTTCGAGCATTGAATTCACCTATTAAAAGGATATTACCCTCATTCCTTAGGCTAGAAATATCGTTCTCTAAACTGTTGTAAGGGTTAGTTTTATCTAGATTCTTCTTCTTATAGAAGTTAGAATTAAAGGGGGGGAAATAACATATTGCTATGTAGGACTTTTTATTATTAATGTCTCTGATCTCTATCCAACTAAATTGGTTGTGAGGGTCGTTTTTATAAATCCTAACATAGGGGGAGATGTTCTTCTTAATGTAACAAGCTATTCCCCCAATGCCTCTACAAGAGGATCGCTTGTTCCACGTAGACCATAGCGTAAAGCCATCTATGTTAGGGACCTTAGATTCTTCGTGCTCCCAAGTTTCAACAAGCAAAATAATATCAACATCATTTGAGATCCAACTTAGCTTGGGGCCTTTGTTCCATGGGAAGCCCCGACAGTTCCAAGAAAGGATCTGGAGCATATTTAATTGCTATTGATTACTATCTTTTTGGTTTTTTTCTCGAATAAAGGCTTTTCTATTTCTGATTATTGCCCATTTTCCTTCCTTTCTAGCTTCTTTACCTTTTGAACCTCCTTTCTTAATTCTGCTTGATCTTCTGGAATGAGATCTTCATTTATGAATATTCCCATTCCTTTTAGACTTGAGGTTTTACTAAGTATGTTGTGCTTACGATCAGTAGAGCTCACCTTTATGCGGATTAATCTTCATTTATTCTCGGTTAATTTCCCCAACCTTGTTGCTTCTGTGAGACATACTGTTTCAATTTGTAATCTATTATGTAATTTTGTCTGGGCTAAGGCTAAAGTATCCTCATCTACTTCCTCTTTTAAACTGAATATTATAAGGTTCAAGGCCCCTTTGTTACGTTTGTGGTCTAATTCTATTAATTTTTTCATTTCATCTTTAATTGGTTTGACATCTAACTTATCTACCACATTATTAAGGGTGAGGCGGCTATTAAATTTTTCTTCTAGTTCTTTAATCATGTCTTTCATTTTAAGACTCTCTAAAGTATCAACATCTCTTTCCTCTGATGGTTGGTTAGTATCTTGGTTTTGTTTTTCTATAACCTGCAATCTAGTCTCCATTGCCTCCATTTTATTCTCCAGAAGTTCTATTTTATTTTCTATTTGTTTTTGGATCGTGTCTTCAAGAGATGAAAATTACTTTCCAGCATCGTTTCTAACACTTTTTGTAGTTTTCCTTCTCTTTCTTCTCTACATTTCTCTAAAGACTCTATATACTCATAAAGGCCTTGTAGAGTAACTATGCTAGATCTGCCCTTGGTAATCTTTGGTAACTATGGTGAAATATTCATACTTGAAATTATATGAGAAAATATGTATTAGAAAAATAAAAAGATAAGGAATGTGTGCACCTGATATCAGCAAACCTGATTGCAGATCGCCCGTGCCCACCCTAGCCCGCAGACCGAAGAATATATGCGAAGAATATATAGAGTACGTTTATAACTCTTTCACCGAGCCTCAGAACTCTTTCACCAAAGAATATATGCAAATAATATATAAAGTACGTGTTTAACTTTTTCACCGAGCCTCAAAACTCTTTCACCGACGTATATATAGAGTACGTGTTTAACTCTTTCACCGAGCCTCAGAACTCTTTCACCGAAGAATATATAGAGTATGTTTTTAACTCTTTCACCAAGCCTCAGAACTCTTTCACCGAAGAATATATGCAAAGAATATATAAAGTATGTGTTTAACACTTTCACCGAGCCTCAGAACTCTTTCAACAAAGAATATATGCAAAGAATATATAGAGCATGTTTTTAACTCTTTCACCGAGCCTCAGAACTCTTTCACTGAAGAATATATGCGAAGAATATATAGAGTATGTTTTTAACTCTTTCACCGAGCCTCAGAACTCTTTCACCGAAGAATATATGTGAAGAATATATAGAGTATGTTTTTAACTCTTTCACCGAGCCTCAAAACTCTTTCACCGAAGAATATATGCAAAGAATATATAGAGTATGTTTTTAACTCTTTCACCGAGCCTCATAACTCTTTCACCGAAGAATATATGGGAAGAATATATAGAGTATGTTTTTAACTTTTTCACTGAACCTTAGGACTCTTTCACCGAAGTATATATAGGGTACGTGTTTAACTCTTTCACCGAGCCTCGGAACTCTTTCACCGAAGAATATATGCGAAGAATATATAGAGTATGTTTTTAACTCTTTCACAGCTAATTTTATAATAACTAGTTTTTTTATTGGATTTTAAAAATAAAAATATATTTAATTTATATAAATTAAATAACTAATTTCCTAGCAGCTAGTTTCTAACTCCTAATTCTGGACTCTAATGCATCCTTTCTATTTATTCATTAGGATCTATATAGTTTTTCACCTTTATCGTGAGGATGAATCACATTAGCTGGTTCGAAACGTTGACCAAATAATATTGATGTGATTAATTCGAAAGACATGCTTACTAGATTAATAAAGCCTAGGAATTAATATTCTAAACATAAAGGATTGATAAACTCACATGATTATTAATATTATAAATCCAAGCTATCAATAAACCTTAGAGATTTTTAGTATTATAAACCTAATGAATAAATAAGCTAAATGGATAAACATTATAAACCTAACATATTCTACAACTAATATTTAACCCTTAATATTAGAATCTAATATACCCAACCAATTATTAATATTAAAACCCAAGGGATTAATATTACCAACCGAAATAATTAGAAAACAAAGGATTAATATTGAATCTTAGGACAAATATTTAAGCCTAAATATCGGGGTTTAATATTTAACCATTAATATTAGGGTTTTTATAAAACTAAAGGATTATTAATATTATAAATACAAGAGATCAATAAACCCAAGGAACTATTAATATTATAAACCCAAGACATTAATATTATAAAAACAAATGATTAATAAACCCAAGCAATCCATAAATCCAAGGAATCAATAAACCCAACAAACTAATATTAAAAACCCAAATGATTAATAAACCTTAGGAATTAATATTTTATACTCAAGGGATTAATAAACCTAAACATTTAAGCCCTAAGGGTTAGCTCAATTGGTCAATTCCCTGTTATTAAGTGCCTCGTTGATCGGGAGGTCACATGGTCAATTCTCCTCGATGCCCTTGGGGTTAGGCCCTGATAGTATGACCAGCAAGATTTGATTCCCTTCGGGGTTGATCTACCTAGATTTTCCTATGTGAAGAAAAAACCCCAAGCATTTAATATTATAAATTCAAGGGAAAAATATTATAAACCCAAGGGATAAAAAAACAAAAGGGATCAATATTAAAAACATAACGAATTAATAAAGCCTAGGAATTCATATTTTAAACTCAAATGATTGATAAACCCACATGACTATGAATATTATAATCCCAAGGGATCAATAAACCCTAGGGATTGTTAATATTATAAACCCAACATGTTAATAAACCAAAGGGATAGACGTTATAAACCTAAGGGATTAATATTAAACCTTAGGAGTAATATTTAACTCTTAATATTTGAGTTTAATAAACCCACTCGATCAATAAGCCCAACAAACTAATAAACCCTAGAGATTAAAAAACCCTAAGCATTAATATTTTAAATTCAAGGGATTGATAAACCCAAGGGATTATTAATATTATAAACCCAAAGAATTAGTCAACCCAAGGGATAAATATTAAAAACAAAAGAGATTAATAAAGCCTAGGAATTAATATTATAAACACAAAAGATTGATAAACTCACATGATTATTAATATTATAAACCCAAGTGATCAATAGACCTTAGGGATTGTAAATATCATAAACCCAACGAATTAACAAACTAAGGGGATAAACATTATAAACATATCAGATTAAAATTAAACCCTAGGAATATTATTTAACCCTTAATATTAGGGTCTAATAAACCCAGCCGATTATTAATATTAAAAACACAAGGGATTAATATTAGCAACCCAAATAATTAGAAAACAAGGGATTAATATTAAACCCGAGGACAAGTATTTAACCCATAATATTAGGGTTTAAAAAACCCCAGGGATTATTGTTATTATAAGTCCAAGGGATTATTAATATTATAAATACAAGGGATGAATAAACCCAATGAATTCTTAATATTTTTTTTTTTTTTCTGATTTGGTCTACTTCTATATTCATACAAAATGTTACAACGAGGTCACTTCCTCGAAAGTGCATGCCAAGGATTTGGCAAATAGCAAAAGCTTGATTGCCTGACTATGGAACTAGGCCAGAGACCTTACATCAGAGTAATTAATACCAAAGGACACTGAACAATTCAGAAGGACTCGGAAAACTAACTCATACAAGAACCAATATTGACACAAACAGAAACAAAGACAGACCCCGACCTAAATCATTGACAGAAGCCCAAAATAGGCATGAACACTGAGAATCAAAAAGAAGGAGGACTTCGGCTTCAGTGGCTGAACCAAAAAACCAGAGGCACTGACCGGTTCAATCTGCATCTGAGGTTGACGGTTGTTCCTCCACAATTCTGCATCCAAATTGTCCTGAGTTCGTGGAGTCAGACGAGTGGTCCGCAGAACTAGAGGGCTCTCCTCTCACAGGCTCACTTGGGCCAGCATTGGTTCCAGTGTGCAGAGTAGGCATTCCTCTGGAGACATGGCACAGGGTGGCAATCTAACTTGCATGCCTCAATTCTACAGGAACCCCCTGATGAGAAGCTCCTGAACCCGGTACATTCTCACATTTTTCGATACTCACAGAGACGATGAAGGTGGAATTGGCCAGAGAGCATGGAATGCGGAAGCGGGCTGTGGGATGCGCATTATGTCTACAGTCTCCGCCTCTGTCTTGCCCCCTTCCCCTGCCTCTATCGCGTCTGGTTGCTGGGTTGAATGATGCATCCTCAGAGGGATCCAGAGAAGTGGAGGGGTGTTGGTGGGTGGCGCGCCCATGTGAACCACCGCGCCTACTAACCAATCTCAGCCTTTCTCTTGGCATCTTTATGGGAGAAGGACTGTTGAGCAGAGAATGGAGGACAGAGAAACAACTGAGAGGCGTATGCGCCGAGTGAGCCAAAGACTGAGCCTGAAAAAAGCTATGAGTGCCGGGAGTCGAAACAGAATGGAGGCCGAAGGTTGTAAAAGCACATATATCCCAGCAGAGACAGACAAACATGGAAAAGCGGACGACATGCACTAGAGCAGATGGATAGCAGGTGGACGAGCGATCCCACCGAGAGTCGCCCTAAACAACAGCTATGCAGAATGAGCTGAGCACCATCGCGCTAAGAACCCAGAGCGTGGACGGAAGCGTAAATGCTACCATAAATGTATCTTTACATCTGGCGTGGTAGGGCTGCCACTTTCCCACTTCGCGCGCCTCCCACATACCATCCTGGCCATCAATCACCCACATCCGGGAAATGAATTCTTAATATTATAAGCCATAGAACGAATACTATAAAAACAAGCAATCAATAAACCCAACAAACTAATATTAAAAACCTAAGCAATTAATAAACCCTAGCAATTAATATTTTAATGTTAACGGATTAATAAACCCAAGGGATAAAATGACAAACCAAAGGAATTATTAATATTATAAACTTAAATAACAAATAAACCCAAGCGTTAAATATTATAAACCCAAGGAATTAGTAAACCCAAGAGAAAAATATCATAAAGCTAAGGGATAAAAAATGCAAAGGATCAATATTAAAAATGGAAGGGATTAATAAAGGCTAGGAATTCATATTTTAAACCCAAAGGATTGATATTTGAATCCCAATAGATTAATATTAGAAACCCAAGTTGTTTAAACCCCAAGATAAATATTATAAATCAAAAAAGAAACATCAATGACCATTCTTAACCATTGTTGATTATCATATTGAAACAATCTTTGTTACAATGAGACATTGGACCATGGTTGACCATGATTCACCATGGTTGATTATGGTTTTCAAATGAAGACAATCTTCTTTATAACACAACATTTGACAATGCTCACAATGGTTGATTTTTAAAATAAGAGAATATATGTCATATTAAATATTTTAAACTCCCTAAGCCCTAAAGCCCTCACATCAATATTATAAACATAAATGATGCAAAATACAAAATAATAATAATAACATAAACCACAATCAATATAAGAACCACAATGTAAACCATTAAGACATCAATACAAAAAATTAATATGAATACATTAAAATAATACACTATAAACCATTAAAACATGATAAATCATCAACACATTAATAATAACACATTTATATCACTACATTGTAAACAATTAATAAATTTTAAAGCATAAATACATTAATATCAATACATGAATATATTGACAGTATAAATATCAAGAATATTGATATAAACAACAAGAAAATGAAGGCCCAACAATAATATTATAAACCTCAATAATATTCTCATTTATGAAAGACATGAACAAAGTGGAGGGACCCATACAAAAAACTAAAACAATTACAAATGCAAGAGAAAATAATAAAATAGTAACACTACCATTGGAGCAAAGGAACATAAATGCAAAACATTGAGAAATATGTATTTTGAGAGAACACAAAGTCAGAACAGGAAAGGCAAAAGCACATCTAAATTGCACACATTGGATTTAAAGAAGAACAACATGATAGGACATTTTAAGACTAGAGATATACAATTTTCTACATAATAATGACAATGAGAAAAACAAATCAATTTCACTAACATTGCAACCAAAGAAAGAACAACGAAAAAAAATAAAAAAAAAATCAATTTCACTAACATTGCAACCAAAGCAAGAACATTGAAATTAACATATATTTTTGTTTTCTTTACATCAAATAATTCCACTACAAAATTGAACTTGAAACACTCCATCAAAAGCCATCTATAGAATAGCCTCTTCAAAAACACAACCAAATCGATGACAAAAGCAACACCAATTAAAATCAACAGGATAATGATTGTGATATTTAACACTTTCTAAACAATCCTTTCTTTTTCTCCTCCCAAACTCCCTCTGGTGCACATGTAACAAGTTTTTTACATTTGCTTTTGTTTCATCTAGCACACAAAGATGCTCATCAATAAAAGTAGTATGGAACCAATGTTTTCTATCAAACTTGTTCCAAAGATACAAAAGAAAATTTATTGCTCCAATGATCTAGATGGATATTGGTGGCCACCAACCTCTTCCACATAGACCCCTTAGCCAGTTTCATATATTTTCTTGTTCATTTCATTATTTACTATTTTTACCAGTTTTTCCAGTCGTGAACCTTCGAAGCAATTTTGATCCCTAAACAATGATTTTTTGGGGTCCATGGCAAGCCCATAGCCATAGGCAAGGGCAGGTAGCGAAACCTATAGTACTCAAAGAGACCTTTCCAACAAGGTATCATACGTGCCAAACAAAGATAATATGACCAAGTTACAACCCCACGAAGTTGGCTTCCAGACAAACTCTAATGGGGCTCACAAACTCTTTATGTTACATCTCCTCAAGTTAGGGTTTTGGTTGTTTAGGGCTTTCTCATGTTTTCCAATAATAAATAGGCCCTTGAGCCTCATTGTAACACAGTCCACAGACATGTATCCACCACATCGCTTCTCAGAGATAAGCTACCATCGCCCGAGTTATCTTCTTTCCATTCTGTTTGTAAGCATAGTTCAATATTTTTCTATTAATGAAATGAAGTGTTTTTTTGCTGCATCTCTATATTTTATTATTATATATGTAAGTTTTTGTGTTCCTATTTAAGTTTGGATTAGTGATATCAGAGCAGTCTTCTCTTTCTATGTCTTTCTTTGCACGTCCCCAACGAGGTTAGGGTATAAGGAGTTAGGGCTCGATCTGGTTGAACCACTCCAAGATCAAGCTCACAAAACACAACGTCCTCCCACGACAAAAGAAAATAAAGACAAGGGGGCAGCATATCCTTTCAAAATGTTTCTCGAGGAAGCCATTAAGTGAGAGAGGGACACAATGATGGATAAATTTGCTCAGATCCTTTGATGACTACCCACAGGCGACACATCTTCATCCAAAACCATTCTGGATGCACCACTCCTTTTAAGGTACAAGTTAACTTCGATATTCCCATATTCGAAGGCCTGATAGATGCAAACACCATAGATAAATTGTTAAATCTGTTGGAAGGATATTTTTCAATTCATGACATTTCCAATTGGGAAAAGATACTTTTGCACTTCTCAAAACTGCCCCACATATTAAGGACTGGTGGAAAACCTATTGTGAACAAAAGGATGAGAGTGAACCCTCACTTTTTTCAGCCGCACCCACTTGGGATTATTTCAAGACACCATCAAGGAAAAATCTTACCATGTTGGTATTTATGAAGATAAATACATAAAGTGGACCACGCTATAGTAGGGAAGGAACCAAGATGTGCCAGAGTTCACAAATACTTTCCATACCCTTCACACGAAGTTGGGTATCAAGGATACTAAGCAGAATTTTGTGCTCAAGTATCGTGATTGTCTACATAAGTACATCTAGGACAAGATGGAGTTCTTGGACATTTCCTTGCTCGACACAACATATTGGTACACTGTCAAGATTGAGTAGACATTTAAATAGAAGAAGAAGGACTTTGGATCTATGAATGCAAAGAAAGGAAAAGGCACCCCCAAACCAAAAAACAAAGGACCAAACCAAGGCAGGGCCACCTAGGTGGTGGGCTCTAGTATTGCAGCAACGATGCTGCAACTCCTTGGACTCCCTTCGTTAATTTTATCAACCCAATTGTTCATAACAAACTTGGAAGTGACGATGCTATATGCACAAGTACTAGCTCTTGCCGCAAGCTGTCACTTGATCAGCTGGCACAAGTTCTCTAGGAGCTTAAGCCAACTTCTTTGAGCTCTTAGAAGAAGCTTTTAAATATGATGGATGAAATCTAACTCAAAGGAGGCTAGTCTACTCGCAGAAAGAAGCTGAAAGCTGAAAAGAAACACAAACCCTAGCAAACCCTAGTTTTACCGACTAGCCCTATTGGTGCAAGAAAAGAGATGAAAGTGGTGAAACTAGATGCCATTGACTATTGGAAAGGTAAGATGCATGTGACTAAGCTAATTTTGAAGAGAAATATAAAAAAAACATCCTTTTGCATTTTTGTGTAATTTCGCAGAATTATTATGCATGTGCTTTGACTATTTTTACCGTGCAAAGGTTGATTGGCGAAACAAAATGGAGTGGGTGCTTGCACGAGGTTGGGAAAGTGAGAAGAGGGCCTAAGGGGTCCCTAACACCCTTATAGAGAGTTTCACAGTGATCAGATCTCAAAAAACTGCTCACGTGAACTTCTACAGGAAGTCTGCAAGGGTTCTACAGGATGTTCTACAAGAAGTTCTACAAGATGTTCTACAGGAAGTTCTACAAGATGTTCTACAGGAAGATCCAAAAGAGGCTTTTAGAGGGTTGACGATGGGAAATTGGAAATGGAGGTTGGATGAGGATGTGAAGGGGTCTAGGACATGGTGAATGAGGTTGAGGAGTGATTAAGGTGATTGGATTCGTTCTTGGATGGAGAAAGCAATGCTGCACCAGAATGTAGAAATTAGGGCAAAGTGAGAAAATGTGGCAAATGAAAGGAAAGAATCTGAGTTAGGCAATGGAGAAGGTTGTATTGATGGAGGAAGGGTAGGCAGGGAGGTATCACAGGTGTTTTGCATGATATTTTCCAAAACTGATCAAACAAAGACTAGGAAAACCAAAGATCTAGCTAGTTTGACCTAATTTGACCTAAATACCAGAAATCATGATGGACATAAGTTCATTGGTAGAGAATCATGTAAGACAACTATGAAAACCAAGAAATAATAGATCTAAGAATGCAATCACCACTGGTATCAACTTTCCTAACTAAAAATCTAACACTAGCAATTGCAGCAAGTATGCCTTGGGCTCAGCTCATGGTCCTAAGGAGGGGGAGATGATATCAAGGGTTGCTTGATGGCATTTTTGTAGGTATCTTCCTTTGCCAAACTATCAAATCAAACTGAAGCATGAAAAAATATCTCAATCATCACAAACGACCTAAGTAACCAAGCAAGATTTTAATCTAAGTAGCAGAAATTATTCTAGGAATGCAGCAAAAACATATAAAAGTACACAAAAGGAGGTACTAGCACTTGGGTTGGGCCCAACCCCAAGAGCTACAACCTCCTAAAAGAAGCTCAAAGCTGATGCAAAGTGAAACTAATCTCCATTACTCAAAAAATAACCATGTCACAAAAATGTTTACAGCAAAAGCTCGAAAATGAGTTGAAAGGTAGAGCAGCACTAAAGTGAAAAAATACAATTGTTCAAGAGCTAAACTACCAAGGCTGGAAGCCTTCCTAATTATGCACCACAAGGAACTCCAAAAACCCTCCTTAACTCAAGGGGCTTGACTGCTCAAAACTTCAAGTAAGCAGCTACTTCCCAAAAGCTGCTCGGCTGCCCTTGGAAATCATCTTTGAAGGGCTATTGTACTCCGAGCTGATAGTGGAGAACTCAAGGAAGGGGCCATTTAGTATAGGAGACACCCTTCTACTAATCCTCATCCTTGTTCCCTTGTATTTGGTTGTTAAATGGCTCATAAATGCTTGACCTTGGTCCAAAAGATGTCAAAAAATCTGCAATAAGCACGTATTAGATTTCATGGTCAAGTGACTATTCTCATTAATTCAATTAACATAAATATACTCAAAAGCATGCATAAACTATGAAGAATGGTGGATTAAGAAAGAATAATAGGCAAAATGAGCCCAATAAGTTACCCATTCTTGGGGCTCATCATCACCCCCCTACTAAATGGGTTGCTCATCCTCTGAGCAACTGATTCACCTCATCATCTTTGATTACTTTGACTGCCTCTCTAACATCCCAGGCTTCTGAGGTGGTGTTCTACTGTCAGTCATGAAACCCTACTTTTCTCTCTATTTCCTGCCATTGCATGTGCTCCTCTTCTTCTTTGACCCCCTCCAGCAGTCCTAAAAGCAAGGGAGGACTGAAATTTAGGCCAATCCAGTTGGCATGCAGGTTTTGCATCGACTGTTTATAGAGTGGTACTCTCGCCAAGGCCTCCCTCATCCTTGTTGGGGAGTGGTATTCTCTTATTTTCAGACTGTGGGACAGTGTGTTCCATCTCCTTGTGCAAGCATGAATGCAGTTATCCCCCCACAATCTCTCCATGTCCTCAAAGTGACCAATGGCCTGAGCTTGTATTTCAATGTAGTCTGGGATAACCTGCGGGTTATTGGCCACGTGTTGATGGGCATATATTAAAGCTGAGGGGTCCTCTGGTTCTGCCCTAATCATGAGTGGCTCACTTAGCTCCGTGTTCATAATATTCTGAATCTCTACTGCCCTCTTTTCCTCATGATTCAACCAAGAGGCCATGGCCATAAGTTACACATCTCCCAATGTAGCATTGGGGTCCCACAGATTCATGTTTGGAAGGGCCAAGTTGTGTAAATAGAATTATGATAACTTGACCTTATCTTCTTCTGAGCTACTATCACACAAGGCCATGAATTAATGGTAATTCTAAAATGGAATGGTGCCCCTTTGGGCCAAGGTGTTAATTTGAAATTGCAACCATTGATCTTTAAGATATAAGGCATATGAGTTAGCAAGTTTCCTACATTACAGGGCTTCTACTGCCCAGTTGGCCATGCAGGCCAGGTGGGCTTCTTTTTCTTGTACTTGTTTCTTTAAAAACTGTATTTTTTCTGCCACCTGTGACTCCTTTTCCTGTAGCAGTTTTTTTAGTGCCTTAACCTCAGCCTACAACTTGTCCTCTTTCTACTATTCATCATATGTTTCCTTGTCTGCTGGAGGCCCCTCTTGTTGTTGCTGTTCTCCCAAAATAGAGGGCCTATCCTTATGACTTCCCTATAGCTGTAACTTCTACTTCAACAACTCGTTCTCCTCCTGTAGTTTGGCCCTTTGACTACTTTCCACGTGCCTCACCATGGCCAATTCTTTTCTTGATTCCTTGAGTTGTTCTTCCAGGTGGTCTACGTCTGCCACACCCTTGGATTTCACAATCCTCATCCAAGTGTGAGACCTAACCCTTTCTTGTTCTAGTGAAAAGAAGAGTGGCAGCACAAACTTCTGGTGAATGATCTTCCTGGCTTTTAACAAGTAGTATGAGCCCAAGCTAGGATGAGGGCTTGGTTCTACTATCTCCTTGGTCTTTTCTTCTCCCTGTGATTATTTGGCCATCTTTTCCTCTAATTTTTCGGTCTCCTTTAACTTAGCTAGAGTTTCTTGTAGAGATGTCTCAGCTTCCTGTAGAGTTGTCTCTACGTCCATCATCCTAATTCTCTCTCTCGAGGTGGAGGTTCTTGGGCTTCCTCATTCATAGGTGATAGATATCTTTGAAGTAGACTCTTCTTTTGGTTTAGTTGTTGTGTCCTTAATGACAATTGGCTCCTTTGATTGTGGCTGGGGTCTGCCCACTTTGATCCTTTTGCTTTCCATTGCTTTAAAGTACATGGAGGTTTGCCTCTTTCTCTTCCCTTTTTTTTTGGAGGTGTGCTTAAGGAAGCAAGCGCAATTGCTGCCTCCCTTGCCAATATCTCAGGTGATTTCTCCTCTTGTTGTTATTTTTCCTTGCTTCCTGTAGAAATCCTCGTGTCAATTGTTTCTGTGTATGTTGCTGAGATCTCAGGGTGTGTCTTTTCCTTTTGTTTTGGTGTTCCTGCTTTGGCAGTGGCAGCCTTCATTTGGGCTTTTTCGGCCTTCTCTATCCTACTCTACATCCTCTTTTCCCTTGGTATTTTTGTTGTTGTTTCTTCCCCTACTTTAGGCTCAGCAATCTGGCCCATTCCCCTTTTTCTCTTTGTTCTTTCTGTGCTTGAATGTCCTATGTTCCTTCGCCATTGGTTTTCTCACCTTCTTCAGTGTGTTCTCCCTCCCCACTACTGGATGAGGTGATGTCTTCGACCAAAATTCTAATATTGTCATCCCTGGACATGTTTCTTAAGATTTCCCAAGATATGGGGACAGTGTAGGTGTGCAAAGCATCTTCCACCAATAGTTTGATGAGCTGATGATGGGCCAACTGATCCAGGATCCTTTCATTTAATTTTGTTGCACATTCAACTAGAGACTGAAGAAGAAAATAGGGGATGCTCAGTTTCTTGTCTGGAGGCAAGTCAATCCCATTCCCTAGTTCACACAACATTCTAAAATGATAACCATAGATCCCTTCACACGTGATGTACTTCATAAGTTGGAAACTGACTTCACTCCAAAGAAGAGGCAAGCTAGTTCTTCTAACCCCATTTTTGTCTTCTACAGGATGTTCCTCGGGTAGAAAGAATGTTTCCTTAGCAACGTTTCCCAATGACCTCTCTTCTTTGCTCCAAGGGAGCCCCAATGGTAGACCAATGACTCGACTAATGAGCTCAGGGGTAATTTCTAGGGTCAAACCCCTAAAACTAACTATGGCATGTGTCTTTGATTGTGGTCTCAGGGACATTAAAAATTCCTCAATTATCTCCTCATCATGACCCTGAATTTTGTCAAAGAAGGATATCCAATTTGCTTGGGTGAAAAGGTCCACCACCTCAAGATGCTCGTGCAGTTTGCTAGAGTCCGAAGGTTCTTTCCTTATGAATCCTCCTAGCATGGTGAGAGTGCTCTTTTTATGCTTTAATCAGAAAAGGAAATGCTTTTTATGATTTCCCCTGAACCCAAGAAGGAATTTCTCATGTGTCCAATATCAACTAGCAACAATTCCCTGGTTTTAAGGCTGCTGTCACCCAAAAATCGACTGTCTGTTTATGAAAGGAAGAATTTGGTTTTTATAGACAAAGCATAAGGATCAAGTTTTCTTCTCAGCACACAGAAAAATGTGAAAATTAAAAAAAAAAAAAATCACACATAGGCTGGCCCCACGGCTGCATATATCCTCCCTACAGTAGAATTTAAAAAGAAAATGCGGAGGGGATTTTTGATGCAGAAAAACTGGGAAACTCAGTGAAATATGCAGGCAAACATTTCACTTCCAACACACAGGCAGACTTTTCCTTTGATTTTCCAATATGATGCCATTCAATTTGCCATCTTGCGCAAACACATCATGCATAGAGGAGTTTTTTCGGCCTACCTCATTTTGAGCTCTAAATTCGACAACAAATCCCAGGTTCTCCTGCTCCGGAAAGCTGTGCAGTCTTTCCTGTAGAACCCTTCCTGTAGAAGGCCCCCAGTTCCTGTAGAATGTCACTGTGCTTCTGAGCGAGCCCGATACGTGGGAGATTTTCGAAAATAAGCAGAAAAACTGGTGGAGGACGACTGGTTAATAGTTTTTCTAAGTAGTGGATGCATACTCCAGTCGAGGACGTTGTGGGTGCAGAATAAACAGAAGGTGGTGTATGTTTCAGCCGGGCATCTTTTCACTGTGGCATGATTCATGGTGAGGGAATGAGATGGCTGGACCAGACCGTTGATCCGACATCACAACCATAATTTCTCTGTGTGTTTCTGACCACCATCACCTCCCCTCTGTCGTTATCCACCGCCACCACTACTAGTCCCGACGATTTCTCCTGGAATGGACACTCCACATGTGCTGGCTGCACATCTCGTTGGAAATTTTGAATGTAATGGGGCTTGTTTGGATCCCACGAGGATATGTAACTAGCCTATGGTGGTTAGTTGACTGGCCACCAATTCCACTCAATCCGAGCCATTCCCATAGGCATGCAGCTTTTAAAATATAAATTATGCAATTGATGAATGAGTTTAGGCACTTACCTGTGTAGTCACGGCTGCGTTATGTAGACTTCGGGTTTTAGAACCACTCCTTCATTTTCTACTGCTTCATGCACAGGTTTTAGAACCCATTCCTTCGTTTGTTGTTGTTGCATGCACACTGCATGCTTGGCTTCGGTTATTATTGATATTATTACGTTCAAGAAGAGCCCTTTGCATATCTCTTTTTCCATTCTTGGTTGTCCCTATCTCTAGAGTATGTCTTCCAGAGGGATCAGCTGCTACGGGATTCCTGTAGGATGTCTTGTAGCTACTTCTCCTCCTGGAATGAAAGCTAGAATGAGTAGGGCTATACTGCTGACGAGGAGTTTGACTGATGAGGAGTCCAGATGGAGATTGACAGGTATGGTGAGTGAGAAACTACTATTTGATTTGTCACTAAAAGTTTTTGTTGGCAGTATGAAGAAAACAAGGTTTTTTTGTGTGAATGTGTAGGAACAAATAACAGGATGAGTGAAACAGAGGTGTAAAGAGATGAAAAAGGGTGACATACAATGATGGATGTAAAAAGGGATGTTTGTAGGCCTAACAGGCAAATTCCCAACCTTCGAATTCTCTCCTGAGATCAATTCTTGCCTATCTGTAGGTTCTACAGGATCTTCCTATAGGAGACATAGAACTTTCTTGTAGAATACACAGAACTTCCTGTAGAAGGTGAATCTTAACCCAAATGAGATCAAATCTTAGGAAAGGTGAGTGGTCATGGAGGAATTGTTTGTGAGGGATGCTTGCAGCCTGGTGCTGCCCTCTATCCTTGTTTTGTGCGATCCTCCTAACCTACAATGTCCTCCCTGCAACCTGCAATTATTCAACAGAGAGTAGGTCTATTTTCTGTTTTTGTTTTTAGAGACAGCTGGGGCGCCTCCATGATATTTTTACCCTCACTATCTACCCCAAGTGCCTCTAAGAGGTTTTCACCCAAGGATATTTTCATTCTTTTCCTGTTTTTTTTCCCTTTTTTTTTGTGTGTGTGTGTGTTTTTTTTGTGCTCAAGCTGTGGGTGGAGTGGAGACAGGGCCCTGCTCCACTACTAGCACTGATTCATCCAAAGTTTCAATGAACTCCTAATTAGAAAGGGGCTTCCTGTATATTTTAAATCAATGCCCCTTAACGAGCATGGGGATGGCTTCTTCGTCAATGGTCCTATTAAGGACTGAACCATTGTCGTTGCATTTCTCCATTGTATATGGTCCTAGCCACCTTGTCCTCAGCTTCCCCTTGAAATCCTTGTATCTCGAGTCATATAATAGTGCCCAATCTCCTGGCTGATATTACCTTTTGTTAAGGTGCCGGTCATGCCATATCTTTCTCTGGAGTTGGACCACTTCTGAATGGAGGAGGGCCTGCATTCTCTATTCATCTAATCCATTTAGCTACAGTAATCTTTCCCATTGTGCATGGCTGAGATCTAGGTCCAGTTAAGCTACCACCATCAATGTGTTGTATTCGAATTCTATGGACAACAAAACCTTCTTCCCGTAGACCAGCTCATAAGGTGTGAAACCTGTTGTCGTTTTCCAAGTGGTGTTGTAGGCCCAGGTGGCCTCAACCAAGCAATTTTTCCAATATTTTTTGCTGCTGCTCACCACTTTAGTCAAAATCTCTTCCAAAGCTCTGTTAGTGACTTCCACTTACCCGTTTTCTTGCGGATGATAAGGGGTGGAAGTTTTGTGCTTAATCTTGTGATGAGCGAGCATGTCTTCAATCAGGTTAGAGGTAAACTGACTTCCTTGATTTGTGACTAATTCTATTGGGTAGCCAAACTCGTAAAAGATATTTTCCCTCAAAAACTCAACCACTTTTTCTTCTATCGATGCCTTGATTGCCTTTGTTTTTGCCCACTTTTTCAGGTAGTCTGTGCACACAATGATGTAAGATTTTAGTTTTGAAGGAGGGTTGATAGGACCCACAAAGTCCATGCCCCACTTCTTAAATGGCTCAAAAGTCACTTGAGGTTGGAGGGGCATTTCATCCCTTGGGGTTAGCTTCCCCATCCTTTGACATTGGTCGCATTGGCTGATGTATCTTCTGACATCTTGATGAAGAGTGGGCCAATAGTAACCTGCCTGTAGAATTTTGAAGGTGGTCCTTTTTGCTGCAAAATGGCCTCCATAGGGTCCATCATGACAGGTCAGAAGGATGTCAAAAGCTTCCTCCTCCCTAAGACAATGCCTCAAAATCTGATCTGGGCCAAGCTTAAACAGGTTGCCCCAAATCCAATTAATGGCGCACTTTTCCTCACGATCTTACTCTTCTCTTTTGAGGATAGGTGTGGAGGGAACTGCACTGACCCCAAGTAATTTGCTATATCAGAAAATCATGGAGAGAGTATTGAGATAGCAAATAGGTGTTCATCTGGCATTTGATCATCCATCATCCCTTCTTCACCCGCAGGCAAATCTAGTCTAGACAGAAAATCAACAACAACATTTTCCTTACCTGGCTTGTCAACAATGGTCAAGTCAAATCGCTGCAGTAAAAGTAACCATCTAATGATACGAGCATTTACATCAGGTTTATTCATCAAATACCTAATCGCAGCATGATCAGTGTGTACAAATGTTTGATAACCAGTGATGTAGTGTTTGAACTTGTTTAGGGAATGGACTATAGCTAGGAGCTCTTTCTCGGTTACAGTATAGTTTAATTCTGCCTTGGACAAGTTTTTGCTGACAAATATATGGCATATGGTAACTTCTCTTCAACTTGTCTTAAGGCTGCCCCTATGGCTTTGTTCAAGGTATCAGTGTGGATGTGGAAAGGTAGGGACCAGTTTGGACCTCTCAAGATTGGGGCAGTTACCAGCTTATCTTTCAACTCATCCAGAGCCTCTTGACAGTTGTCAATCCATAAGAACTCAACATCTTTCTCCAAAAGAACGAACAATGGAGAGGCTAGCTTACTAAAATATTTAATGAATCTTATATAATATCCTACCAAGCCTATAAAACTCTGAACATATCTTACCTTTTGAGGAGGTGGAACCCTTTGGATGATAGCAATTTTGTTGGGATCCACTTGTAATCCTTGTTGAGAAATTGTCTGACCTAGCACGGTCCCTTTAGTCATCATAAATTCAAATTTTCAAGACTAAGGGATAGGTTCATTTCAATACACTTGGTTAAAACTTTTCCTAGGTTAGTCAATGCTTCTTGGAAGTTGGATCCATAAAGAGCAAAGTCATCCATATAGATTTCCACCGAATCATGAACCATCTCAGCAAATATGCTCAGTACTGCTCTCTGGAAAGTGGTAGGAGCATTGCATAGCCCAAAGGGAAGGACCCGGTAGGCAAAGGTACCCCATGGACAAGTGAAGGTGGTCTTATCTTGGTCTTCTTGCCTGATTTGGATCTTATTATACCCGCTGAACCCATCTAGGAAAGAAAAAAACTTCTTCCCTGTCAGTCCATCTAACACTTGATCTATTAAAGGCAAAGGGAAATGATCCTTCTTGGTGGCTTTGTTGAGTTCTCGGTAATCTACACAGATTCTCCACTTCACGGTTTTCTTGGGCACAAGCACCAGAGGAGAAACCCACTCGCTGTCAAAGATGGGGTAGATGAATCCTGCATCCAACAAATTTTGCAATTCTTCTTTGAAAATGTCCCTAAGGGCTGGATTCATTCTCCTCTGAGGCTACTTGACTGGTTTACAATCCTCTTTAATTTAAATGTGATCAGTACATATCGAAGGGTGGACTCCTTTCATCTCCTTATAGCTCCAAGCGAAAGCATCCAAATGGTGGTTCAATAAGCTACACAACTCCTTCTCCTGAGAGGGAGATAGGGAAGAGATGATCTTCAAGGTTCGTTCAAGGCCAAATTCCACATTCTTAACTCTGGTAGAGGTCGGATCAACCACACAGAGGTCCACTAAAGTGCTGGCTTGGGTACCTTCCACCAACTCCTCTAATGGTAGCACATTGGAAGGTGGATTTTGAATCAAATTCTCAATCAAGTCATCCTCGGTTTGAGGACCTCCCCGGGTGGCTTCCACTATGCACACTGGTGTGAAGTAGACTTCATCCTCATCTCCCTCCTCCAACCAGAGAGGTAAGTCATGTTCTAACAGAGATTTGGCAGGAGGATATAGGACTAGCTGTTTGGACATAGGCCCATTCTTGATGGTCATGCTCCCATCTTGACAACTGATGTAAGCATCCGCAATAGCTAACCAAGGCCTTCCTAAAATGAGGGGGTATCCCATCTGTTTTTCCTTTTGCTAAAGGACCGAGAAGTCCATAGGGTACTCCTAAGGATCAACAGAGACCATGAAATCTTCCACAATCCCTTTGGGAGTCACGTGGAGCGGTCTGCTAACTGCAGTACTATCAAGGTCTTTCTTAAGGAACTTTGAAGGTTAAGTCTGAGCATAGTGTCCTTGGTCATCACATTAATGGTAGCCCCTAGATCAATCAGGGTGTGGGGGATTATGGTGCCATTGATGTGGACATTAACTACAGGACTCCCAGGGTCCAAATATTTTGGACAGATTACTTGTCCCAACATTAGATCAAACAGTTGTCCTATGACATTGATAGTTGGGACATCTCTCTTGTGCCTGCCTGGGTGCCTGAAACACCTCTCCTTGATCAATTTGTTGTAGATTGGCACATCTTTTATGGCCTGGAGAAGTGGTATTTTTACGCACAAGTGTTTAAGTTCTCCCAGAAGTTCAGTCTCCTCTGGGTTTGGTTGCGTGGTTGCCATTAGTCTCTCAGGAAAGGGTGGAATGGCTTTGGGTTCACTTTCCTGTTTCTCTTCCTCATCCTCTGGAGGAGGAGGTTGGCGATCTAGAAGGACCTTCCTAGATCATAGGTTGATCTCTTGAATCTGCATAACATAGGTAGGACATGTTGTCTCTCCAGCATATACCTATTAGGCCTATCTGTTATTCGGGTTCGGGTTCGATTGAGTAGGCATCTGGGGTTGTCTTGGAGGAACAAGAGGTAATGGTTGTGGTTGAGTAGGCGGTGGAGGCAAAATAGCAGGAGAAGAGTTGTATTGGGGCCTCCACCCCGGCTGGGGTGCATTCCACTGCGGTTGTGGCTAAACTTGAAAATGAAACGAATGAGCAGCAGGTTGAGTATGGTATTGAGATGGATAAGACCAAGGAGGGGGTGCAAACTAGGAAGGATGAGTAGGGGGACCCCAAGAAGCTATGTGAGTGGATTGGTTGGGGTTGTAATAAGTTTGGGATATCCCTTTCATCCCCTACTGGTAAGGTCTGGATCCATGCAGCCTCCTTTGGTTGAGGAAGAAGAGTGGTTCAGTGGCTCCTTCAGCCCATTGGTACATAGCTTTAAGTCCGGGTAAGGTTGGGCACTAGTTTGTAGGGTGTTCTTCCTCAAAAACGAAACATACCTCTACTTAGTGCAATGGACACTCTTTCTTAGGATGCTTCCTTGTACACCTAGGACAAAAGATGGCTAAAGCCCTCTCAGCTTCCTCTTTCTTCTGTTGGATTCGGAAAGAATCCAGTTGCATGGCAATGGTTTGTCTCACCTCACTATTAAGGTCTTCCATCTGATTTGTAAACTCATGTTTGGAGAAGGTGGTGCTAGCTAAAGTGGATTCCCCCTACCTTTTTCGGGCTGCCCTAGAATGGTTTCTAAACATAGTCTTTATGTCATCATAAGGTAGTTGGTAAATGTCTCCTCCAGCTAACAAATGGAGGGTATCTAGAAGGTCTTCAAGGATTCCTCAAAGCAGAACCAGTTTCAGAGATTCAGGGTCAAGCGTGCACCTGGCCCTTTTATAACTAAGTTGGAACCTTTCTTCATAGTCTTCTAAGGATTCATCACTTCCCATGGTCATCCGAAAGATTTCTCCCTTTGTTTCCTTTAACCTACAATAGTACCGATATTTGTTGTTAAAGGCTTGCTGCATTTGAGCCCAAGTTGTGATACTATTTCCAGGTAACCCCATGAACCAGCGTAGTGTTGCACCCTTGAGGGTAGAGGAAAAGAGCTTCAACTTTTGCTCGTCTTCAACATAGTCATAAGTTCGACAGAGGACAACAAACTCAAATAAGAAGGTATCAGGGCCTTCAGTGGTTAATCCATGGAAGTGAGGTAAGGTTGAGGGACTTATGTTTTTCATTTTGGTGTCTCCATTGGTCTCTTGGATGGGAAATGCACCTTCTATTCTCTCCTCATCTCCTATATTGTTTCTGTGTTCAGCCATGGTCTCAAGAGTAATGTTCTCTTGCTCTTCTTCTGTTATAGGATCTTCGTATATCTCTAGAGGTTCACCTATAGGTTATTTTGGATCACTGCCACCAAATAAGAGAGAAGGGTAACTCAATGATGTGGTGGAGGTGTTGGGTAAGAATTTTCCTGTATTGTCTCCGTTCCTACGAGGCATGAAATGGAAATATTTTTGGTTGATTTTCGCTTTTTTTTCTTGTACCTGCAAAACTGAAATAGATTGAACTGCAACTAACTAAAATCTGTCTAGCTGAAATAAAAATGTAGAATTGAAATGAAAGCAAGGAAGGACAAATCTATGTTGCTGAAATGAAATGCTGAGTACGCTTGCAGAATTGAAATGCTAATCTACGCTTGCAGAATTGAAATTGTGGAATTGAAATGCTAATATATGCTTGCAGAATTGAAATGCTAATCTATGAAAGTGGGAAATGTCAAATCTATGCTTTTTGAAATGAAATGAAAGCAGGAAATATCTAATCTACTTTTGTGGAAATGAAATTGCAAAATGGAAATGAAACAACTACTCTACACTTGTTGAAATAAACCACTAAGCAGAAGGTTGCAGCAGAAAATAGAAGAAAAGCAACAATCACAAATACTCTGACACTTCCCCGACAATGGCACCAAAAAGATGGTGGGCTCTAGTATTGCAACAATGACGTTGCAACTCCTGGGACTCCCTTCTTTACTTTTATCAACCCGGTTGTTCATAACAAACTTGGAAGTGACTATGTTGTATGCACAAGTACTAGCTCTTGCAGCAGGCTATCACTTGATCAGCTGGCACAAGTCCGCTAGAAGCTTAAGACAACTTCTATGAGCTCTTAGAAGAAGCTTTTAACTGTGATGGATGAAAGCTAACTCAAAGGAGGCTAGTCTACTCACAAAAAGAAACTGAAAACTGAAAAGAAACGCAAACCCTAGTTTTACCAATTAGCCCTACTGGTGCAAGAAAAGAGATGAAAGTGGTGGAACTTGATGCCATTGACTATTGGAAAGGTAAAATGCATGTGAATAAGCTACTTCTGAAGAGAAATATGAAAAAAACATCTTTTTGCATTTTTGTGTAATTTCGCAGAATTATTATGTATGTGCTTTGACTATTTTTTATTGTGCAGAGGTTGATTGGCGAAATGAAATGGAGTGGGCACTTGCAAGAGGTTGGGAAGGTGAGAAGAGGGCCTAAGGGGTCCCTAACACCCTTCTAGAGAGTTTCAAAGTGATCAGGTCTCAAAAAACTTCTCACGTGAACTTCTACATGATGTCTGCAGGGGTTCTACAGGATGTTCTACAGGAAGTTCTACATGATGTTATATAGGAAGATCCGAAAGAGGATTTTAGAGGGTTGATGGTGTAAAAATGGCGGGAAAGTGGAAATGGAGTTGTATGAGGATATGAAGGGGTCTAGGACTTGGTGAATGAGGCTGAGGAGTGATTAAGGTGATTGGATTCGTTCCCGGATGGAGGAAGCAATGCTGCAGCAGAATGTAGAAATTAAGGCAAAGTGAGAAAATGTGGCAAATGAAAGACAAGAATATGAGTTAGGGGATGGAGCAGGTTGTATTAATGGAGGAAGGGTAGGTAGGGAGGTATCATAGGTGTTCTTCATGTTATTTTCCAAAACTAATCAAACGAAGACTAGGAAAACCAAAGATCTAGCTAGTTTGACCTAATTTGACCTAAATACCAGAAATCACGATGGACAAAAGTTCATTGGCAGAGAATCATGTAAGAAAACTATGAAAACCAAGCAAGAATAGATCTAAGCATTTAATCACCACTGGTATCAACTTTCCTAACTAAAAGTCTAACACTAGCAATTGCATGAAAAGGCAAAAACAGTGTTTTTGTGGAAGCAAGTATGCCTTGGTCTCAGCTCATGGTCCCAAGGAGGGGGAGATGAGATAAAGGATTTCTTGATGGTATTTTTGTATGTCCCTTCCCTTACCAAACTACCAAATCAACCTGAAGCATGAAAAACTATCTCAATCATCACAAACGACCTAGGTAACCAAACAAGATTTTAATCTAAGTAGCAGAAATTATTCTAGGAATGCAGCAAAAACATATAAAAGTACACAAAATGAGGTACTGACACTTGGTTTGGGCCCAACCCCAAGAGCTACAACCTCATAAAAGAAGCTCAGAGCTGATGCAAAGTGAAACTGATCTCCATTACTCAAAAAATAACCATGTCACAAAAATGTTTACGACAAATGCTCGAAAGTGAGCTGAAAGGTAGAGCAGCACTAAAGTGCGAAAATACAACTGTTCAAGAGCTAAACTATCAAGGCTATAAGCCTTTCTACTTATGCACCACGAGGACCTCCAACATCCCTCCTTAACTCAAGGGGCTCGATTGCTCAAAACTACAAGTAATCAGCTACTTCCCAAAAGCTGCTCAGCTGCCGTTGGAAATCATCTTTGGTGGGCTATTGTACTCTGAGCTGATGGTGGAAAACTCGAGGAAGGGGAAATTTAGTGCAAGAGACACCCTTCTTACTAATCCTCATCCTTGCCCCCTCGTATTTGGCTATCAACTGGCTCATAAATTCTTGACCTTGGTCCAAAAGATGTCCAAAAATCTGCAATAAGCACGTATTAGACTTCATGGTCAAGTGACTATTCTCATTCATTCAATTAACATAAATATACTCAAAAGCATGCATAAAGTATGAAGAATGGTGGATTAATCAATAATAATAGGAAAAATGAGCCCAATAAGCTACCCATTTCTGGGGCTCATCACCAGGATAGCCCACCAAAGTTGCAAGAAAAGAATAACATCATGAAGACAAAGAAGGACACGGGAAAATGGTGTGAGTTCCACAAGAGCTCCACTTACAATATAAGTGAGTGTTGAGTCAAGTAGTCACTGATGGCCAGGCTGAAGGCTTCCAAATTAGACAGAGGTTTTGACTATGAATTAGAACCTGATAAGGGAACTAACAGAGAGAAGAAGATCATTGATGCAGAGTCCAGTGCCACCATGGCCACCACCAAGATCTAAAAGATTGAGCCTAAAGATCCAAAGGAGGGGAAATGCCTCTTCCACTCATAGATGTGGGTGAAGGGTTCTTCGTTGTAGTTCACTGTCGACAAAGGAGCCAAATGAACCTCATTTCAGCAAAGGTTGTGAAGTAGTTGGGCCTAAATACTACAACACATCTACAACCGTACACCATTAGGTGGCTTCACCAAGGACGAGATCTTCATGTCAGCCAATAGTGTCGCCTTCCCTACATCATCAAACTGATGGGCCTCTAAATTAGACGTAAATTAAGGCCCATGCCTATAAATTAAAATATAAATTAAGGCCTATGACCATCCTTCAGCACATTACTCCTCTCTTTCTACATTAGATAATGTATTTTTAACTTTAATATATTCATTAGGAAGGTTTATGAATAATTTCATATTTGTGCCTAATATTAATTATTTTTGTTGAATATTATGATAATATTGAGCAGATTATGAAGATTTTGAGGAGGAGATAATTTAGGGACTTGTTCCCTACTATAGGAGGATCAATAATAAATAATACATAAACAAGATATTATGGAATTATGGCACAGATTGTGGAACTCCAATGATTGAGAAAATCTAGGAATTTGTTCCATTAATCAAGGGACCAGATCCACTAATCAAGGGATTTTGGTGGTGAAAGCTTCCTCCATTCATGGGGAATGATTCCTAATAATTTTGTATAAGTACCAAGTCAAATTTTCCTCTAGGGACAGGTTTTCATTAGTGTTCTTGTGGAGAGAACTCGGATTTTTGTAGCTCCATTGTATTTTCTTACAGAGATGTAATTCTATTGATGAAAATAATGAAGATTGGTGTCAGGTTTAGCTTCTAAATCTTGTTCTCCTCCATAGGTCTCTAAATTTCCCAGGCTTGGCCATCCTAGGATCCCTGGAGCCCTTTTGTATCATTTTCTTTCATTCTTTTCACTTCTTATTCACATGCATCTCTAGTTTTTATTTCTTTTTATTTCTGCATTTAGTATTAATGATTTCTTGTTGTAGGATTGAGTTAAATGGTTGATGTAAGTTATTTTGTAGGATCACAAGCACTATTACATCCTTGGAAAAGCTTTGGAAGTTCATAGTAATCATTGAGCTGCTTGGATTAGTCTTCTTATTCCCAAATCTAGATTGTTGGACCTCCTTTTTAGCAAAGAACAATAAATTTATGCTATTTTTAGAGCATGTTAAAAATATTCAATCAAGTTGGTTCCACTTGTGTTATATCAAAAAAAAAAATTATAGTTCATAACAAAAATCACCCCATTTCATTTGCACTTGATTTGGTTAGGCATTGTTTAGATTTACTAGCTCACTAGTTCTCGAATTTGTATATTTTCAACTAGTAATGTTTTTTTTATTTTTTTTGCATGGGTTAGCAGAGGTACTTTTGAGTGATTCCACTTGGAATAGGGACCTAAGACATCCTAGTTAACAAAAAAAATTGTCCCATCCAATTTGGATTTGATTTTCTTGGTCATTAAACCCTCACCAATTTCATCATTTCTCAAGGAAACTTCTCCAAGATTTTTGAGTAAATCCATCTATCTCTCAACTTTGCTTTTGAGTTCTGAAGTAGTCATAGGCACTCCTTGCCTCATTCCATCCACCAACCAACTTCCCAAATATTTCCATCACCTTCAACATCCATCCTTTTTCTCTCAGCTATATCTTATCGGTTTTCAGGGGATCCTGTAGGTTTTTAGTACATATTGTAGGTTTTCCTGTAGTGGCCTGTTTTGAGGCCAAATTGAGGGAAAACCTCCAGGAAGCCACACAAGGTCACCTAAGGGTCTTCCAAGACTTCCAACCATCCACCATCATCTCCAAGCCACCTGTCACATCACCAAAAGAGATTAGCTTTCACACTCTCACATAAAAAAAAAAAAAAAAGACAAAAAGAAAAATAGATTTATTTGATTCATTCTCATGCATAATAGTAGAAGGTTTGCTGGTTTGAATTTACATGCTTAGGACAGTAGGATTGCATAAATGTTAACTTAGCTTTCTTTTGAAGCAAAGCCTATTAGAAATTAGTTAGAAAATGGTGTGTTCTAGCATTTGATTTCAGTCTCTTTCCTTGTTCTTTCTTTCTTGCAATAGGTTAAGGTTCCATTTCGAACACATCATTTTCTACAATTAGTTTATGATTTGACTTCAGTACATGCACTCCATTACATCATGATAGCAAAGGAAGGACACACTATATGCTACACATATAGTGCTAATGCCTCTTAATTTTGTATGAACCCCGAGTTGATAAATAAAGTTGGTAGCCTTGGGAGTTGTAGCATTCTTGTTGCAATACCAAGGCTCATCACTTTTTGGTGTCATTGCCAGGGAGGTGTCAAAGTATGCATTGTTTTCTTCCCTATTTGATTCATTTCTTTTCACTTTTTTCAAAAAGAAAATATTTTCATTAGGCATACTTAATTTCAAAAGTAGAAAACTACATTGAATTATAGTTTTCATTCAATCATAAAAACAAAAGCAAAATTTCTCCAACACCAACCCACCCCCCATTTGATCACATGGTGCAGTAAGAGCCACATCACCATTCACTTTTGCAGGTAGAAGAAGAATATGGAAAATAATGTAGAAGAAATGGATGGAGATGATGACAATGAGGAAAATCCTCTTGGATTTCCCATTCAAGATACTGATATCAATGTGCACATGAAGAACACCCCTCCATTTTTTCTTCCAAAATTTCATGGTCTAAGGTCAAAGGATCCAAAAAACTTTATGTTTGAATTTGAAATTGTTTGTAGATCTTATGGTTACTTATTAAAAACTCAAAAATTGAGATTGTTTCCAGCAACATTGAAGGATATAGCTCTTACATGGTTCATGATTTTAGGGACTAATTCAATAAGATCATGGAATGATATGTAAAATATATTTATAGAAAAATATAAAGCTCATGATCTTAAAGAATAAATCTTTAGAATGAATCAAAGAGAAGATGATATTCTAGAGGATCTAATAGAGAGTTCATGTGTAATGTTAAGAGGGGAAAACTACATCATTTAGGATCCAACACACTAAAAACCCTCTTACTTAGAACAACTAGGGATGAGTGGATTGATATTCTTGATCCCATGAGTAGAGGTGATGTATAAAAATCATCATTTGAAGAAATTTGTGAAACATGCAAACACATATCAAGAGGAAGGGCAAGAGTAGGTAAATCAACATCAAGATCGGTAAGTCAAGTTAAACTTGGAAATTTGTTTAATGATTTTAAAATAGAAATTCTTAGAAATCTAATCAAACAAGTAGAAATGTTAAGAATGCAAGATGAAAAAAAATAAGATGTTGATATTTGTGTTGTCCATGCAGAATCACATGATGTTAAAAATTTTCCATCATTACCAAGGTTGAAGTAAGTTCATCAAGTGGAAAATGGAGCAAGTAAATTGCCATTGCAACTATGTTATGTAGCTCTAAGAGGGTCATGAAAACCTAGTCAACCTAATATGATGTAAGAGCCTAATTCACAATTTCAAGTTTATTCATATCCACCTCAAAGTAACTCGAACACACATTTTCCTTGGCAACATTGACCATCTCAACCCCAAAACCAATCTTTGCAACAAGGTTGGCAAGGAACTTATGGGAGCCATCCACAATATCCCCAATATTTTCCTCAATATCCCCCATACCCAACTCCATGTTATCCCTACCATTCACCTGCACCATGACCACAACCCCATCCACATCCATCTCAAATATCCACCCCCACTCAACTACATATACCACCATTTCCAAACTCACACATTGAAGTAGCTTAGGCTACTTACAATGCTGAGGTACAACACTTTCAAACATCTCCTCTTGAGCTCAATGGTATTCACCATAGCTTAGGAAGAATATTGCAAAAAGGGGATTATCTTGATATCATTGAAGGACTACATCCAGAAGAAGAGGATTCGAAAGAGAAGATCAAAGAATCATGGGTTGCACTTCATGAAAAGAAAAAATCAAAATCAGAGATTGAGAAAACTCCCTCATGGTTACCATCAAATCCTCCATGTCCTCAAGAGAAAAATCAACGAAAAGAGGAATATTTGAAGGTCATGGTACAAGAAGACATGAAGAATGATCTAGATAAGCAATCAAACAAAGGGCATGAAAGTTATATTGAGGTTTGGTTCCAGATAGTCACTAAGTTGCAGCAACACTTTGTTCTTCAATTATGCTTGATAACATCAAAGTCAAAGCATTTGATCACTCAAATTCAGGTACATGTCAAAGAATACATTTCAAGCCTACACATCATTTTGTCTCTCATCTTGATGTGCACATGGCTCCGTTGGAAGTATTCTTATACTTGAAAGCGATTTTGTTTTTCAAGTAGAGTAGGGTAGAAGAAGAAAAAATAAAATTGAAAAATAAGAGAGAAAAATAAAAATCTCAGGTGAAAACCTCCTTTGAGGCGCCTCAAATTCACTCATTGATTGAAAACCTCCATGAGGCAATCAACATGTTGGGAAAAAGGAAAAGATCCTAGGTGAAAACCTCCTTTGAGGCATCTAGGTAGACCTACTAGTTGAAAACCTCCTTGAGGCGACTAGTAGGTCTAGAAGAAAAAAAAGGAAAAAAAAACATATGTGCTTCATGTATCTTTCTGATGAATGCATGTACTTTCCAACATCTGCAAGCAACAAAAACAAGTTGGTACGAAAAGAAAAATTGGTCAAGCCTAGTCAAAAGAAGCCAAATTTTGGCTTTCTCCTCCTTCACTCAAATGCCCCAACAAGGCCAAGGTGATGCCAATCCATCACCACCATCTATCTCCACCATCCACCCATCATTCTCAAGCTTCTACCATTCATTGCTTGTTGTCCAAAAAAAATACAGGATGCTTTGTTTTACTACAGGATACAAAAATACATAGAGAAAAAATCTGTTTTTGCCATAACTTGAAAACGATGCATCCATTTGCAAAGTTGTTTTAGGGGGAGATGTATATGGATGATGGTGCCATGCTCAAGCAATTTCAACAAATTCCAGTGCACAGTTTTTGAGAGATCAACCTCCATCACCTATAACAATTTTTTCATTTGCTCGATATCCTTGCATCCATTTAAAAATTTGTTTCATGGGGAGATGCATATGGATAATGGTAACATGCCCAAGAAATTTCTTAAAATTCCAGTGCACAATTTCCAAGAAATTAGCCTCCATCACATTCATCCATTTTTGTTTTTCTCAATATCCATGAATCCATTGACCAAAAAGTTTCAGGGTAATCCATTCTAACGTTTTGGAGATATGGCCAAAAAAAGTCGTTGTCCTAAAAACCTACAAGATTCCCTGAGATCCTATAAGATATAGAACAACACTTCTAGGAATGGTAGTGAGAAGTTTTAAAAGGGAAAAAAAGAGGTTGGCTTCATCAAGCAGTGTTAAGGAGGTAGGCTCTACATTTCCCCATAATTTTCCAAGTGAAAAGAACATAAAAAACCCTTCTAGTTTGTTGAAAGTGATTGGAGCATAAGGGAATTGTATACACAGAATTTTTAAACTTGGTATCATAACTATACAAACCTCCATCCATTAGAGAAAAATGATAGGGGGGAACCCATCAACACAATGAAGAGTCATCAACACCCTCCTATACTAAGAGATATTCACAAGGCACAATTGGATAGGTTTCTTTGAAAAATTAAGGGGATATGATGATGAAGTAGCTAGAGATTTGCAATCAAATTCAGCATGAAGATCCAGAGATCAAAGAAGCTCCTCGAGAGCTTAGCATTAGCATCAAGATCATCAACATCACCATCGAACACCTGCGCATCAACATCAACTCAGTAACAACATGCAGGTCTCTCCAATGATCATCAAGTAGGTACAGATATGAAATATTCTTGACCTCTTCTATTGAGCATATTATAGTTAGAAATTTGTTGTAAATGCATGAGAGATGAGGTTTTACAAGCTAAGGATTGGCCAACAGTCTCAGCTTCCTTCAACTAGTTAATTTCAGCTCACTCCTTCACTCATGCAAGGTTGAAAAGTCAAATTATGAAGGGTGATGATTTCAAGGAATGAGGACAATAGTTAAAAGAAGAAATTTTTGCAAAGGCCAAGTCACCACAACACTCCAAGCCCTCCATCCACTTCATATTCACTGTCTATTCATCATTCATCCATCCCATTTCATTCTTGAAAAAAAAACAAATAGAGCATCCTCTCCATTTTCCAACTTTTTAGCTTTTGTCCAAGGCCTAAAAATGGGAAAAAGGCATGGAAGTCAAGTAAGGGTCTGCCTTAACCTCATACTATCATTTATGATCAAAATGAGTTTCTTGTAGTTTTAACAGGGTTTCTTGTAGGTTTCTTTTAGTTTTGACATGAATTACTATAGGATGTCCTACTTCTCTTCTAAATGCATTTTGAAGGTGTTAGAGGTGTCCAAATGGTAGAACAAGGTAGCATAATGTTGATAAGGGTGTGGAAGACCTTGCTAAACTAAAAAATATTCAAGAACCCATCTTGAATAAGGGGACGAAGGCAAGATAATGGTCTCAAGAAACAATGATTTTATTTGCACAAACATGTTTCTAGTCTTGTCCTTGCAGAAATTTCAACCAATATTATTAATGCATGAGAGAGGCCACCAGGGCCATGGATGACACACAATGAGGTCACTAAGTTGCTCAGAGGATGAGCAACACCTTCAGCAGGGGGTATCATGGGACTCTAAACTAGACATAAATTAAGGGCCATGCCTCTAAATTAAAACATAAATTAAGGCCTATGAACATCCTTCAACACATTAAACATCTCTTTCTACATTAGATAATGTATTTTTAGCTTTAATATATTCATTAGGAAGGTTTATGAATGATTGCATATTTGTGCCTAATATTATTTATTTTTGTGGAATATTATGAGAATATTGGGCAGATTATGAAGAATTACAGGAGAAGATAATTTAGGGACTTGTTCCCTACTACAGGAGGACCAATAATTAATAATAAATCAACAAGATATTATGGAATTATGGCACAGATTGTGGAACTCTAATGATTGAGAAAATCTAGGAATGTGTTCCACTAATCAAGATATTGAATCCACTAATCAAAGGTTTTTGGTGGGAAAAGCTTCCTCCATTCATGAGGAATGGTTCCTAATCATTTTATATAAGTATCAAGTTGAATTTGCCTCTAGGGACAGATTTTCATTAGTGTTCTTGTGGAGAGAACTCATATTTTTGCAGCTCCATTGTATTTTCTTGCAGGGATGTAATTCTGTTGATAAAAATAATGAATATTGGTGTCATGTTCAGCTTATAAATCTTGTTCTCCTCCATAGGTCTCTAATTTTCCTTGGGTTTGGCCATCCCACGAGCCTTAGAGCCCTTTTGTATCATTTTCTTTCCTTATTTTCACCTCTTATTCACCTGCATCTCTAGTTTTTATTTCTTTCTATTTCTACATTTAGTATTAATGATTTCTTGTTGTAGGATTGATTTAAATGGTTTATGTAAGTTATTTTGCAGGATCAAAAACACTATTTCATCCCTGGAAAATATTTGAAAGTTCATAGTAATCATTGAGCTGCTTGGATTAGTCTTCTTATTCCCATATCTAGATTGTTGGACCTCCTTTTTAGCAAAGAACAATAAATTTATGCTATTTTCAGAGCATGTTAAAAAGCTTAAACCGAGTTGGTTTCACTTGAATTATATCACAAAAACATTATAGTTCATAACAAGAATCACCCCATTGCATTTTCACTTGATTTGGTAAGGCATTTTTTAGATTTACTAGCTCACTAGTTCTCGAATTTCTAGATTTTCAAATAGGTATTTTTGAGTGATTCCACTTGGAATAAGGACATAAGACATCCTAGTTAATAAAAAAATTGTCCCATCCAATTTGGATTTTATTTTCTTGGTCATTAAATCCTCACCATTTTCATCATTTCACAAGGAAAATTCTCCAAGCTTTTTGAGAAAATCCATCCATCTCCCAACATTGGTTTTGAGTTCTGAAGTGATCCTAGGCACTCCCTTGCCTCATTCCATCCACAAACCACATTCCATAAGTTTTCCATCACCTTCAACATCCATCCTTTTGCTCTCAGCTGTATCCTATAGGTTTTTAGGGGATCCTGTAGGTTTTTAGTACATCATGTAGGTTTTATTGTAGTGGTCTATTTTGAGGCCGAATTGAGGAAAAACCTCCAGGAAGCCACACAAGATCACCTAAGGATCTTCCAAGACTTACAACCATCCATCATCATCTCCAAGCAACCTGCCACATCACCAAAAGGCATTAGCTTTCACACTCTCACGTAAAAAAAAAGACAGAAAGAAAAACAGGTTTATTTTATTCATTCTCATGCACAACAGTAAAAGGTTTGATGGTTTGAATATACATGCTTAGGATAGTAGGATTGCATAAATATTAACTTAGAATTCTTTTGAAGAAAATCCTCTTAGCAGTTAGTTTGAAAATGGTGTTTTTTAGCATTTGATTTCAGTCTCTTTTCTTGTACTTTCTTTCTTGCAATAGGTTAAGGTTCCATTTCGAACACTTCATTTTCTACAATTAGTTTAGGATTTGACTTCAGTACGTGCACTCCATTATATCATGATAGCAAAGAAAGGACACATTGTATGCTGCACATATAGTTTTTATACCTCTTAAGTTTGTACGAACCCCAAGTTGATAATTAAAGTCAGTAACCTTAGGAGTTACATCATTCTTGTTGCAATACTGAAGCTCATCACAAGCCCTTCAAGGATGAGGTACTGTGTAACATTTCTCCTCTTGAAGTTTTTGATGTATTGTTAGGACAACCATACTTGTGGAAGTGACATGTTGTATATGAGTCTAGACCTCTCTTTGTGATTATTACTTTGGCTAATAAGTTGTGCAGGATAATCGGAGGTAGCCCCACTTACCACCATCTCTTTGATCACTGCAAAGAAATGAAGTAAGATTATTTCCTAGACCGGGAAATTTGTTTTCCTTATGGTTCACCCCCATGGAAAGAACAAGGTTGTGGCCACGGCTTCCAAGGAGGGCTCCTCTACACAGTAACAATAAATAGACAAGGTCGTGGAGGAGTACATGGATATTTTCACCACACCCATGGGGGTACCTCTGCGTTATCTTGTCAAGCACTCCATTGATCTAACCCTAAGTGTGTCACTACCCAATGGACTGATCTATCGACGCTCTATTCTGGATAAGGATGAGATCAAGAGGTAGATTCATGAACTACCACATAAAGGGAACATTAAGCCAAGCTCATCTCCTTGTGGGAGCCTGATTGTATTGGTATAGAAGAAGGATGGGACTTGAAGGCTCTGTTTTGACTATTGGGTGTTGAAAAAGACCAATGTCTAGAATAGGTACCCAATCCTGTAGATTGATGACCTTCTAGACCAACTCAAGGGGGCCAAATATTTCAGCAAGATTGACTTGAATTCAGGTTATCACTAGGTTCCTATTGAACCCCCGATGTGTTGAATATTGTTGAGCCTCAACCTTGCACCTTCCTACACACCCTCTTAACCCTCATTCTCCACTCACTACACTCATCCAGTGGTTAAATCATTGCATTATAGTCTAAAAAGGACTGTTTATATGGCTTTTTGACTATACTGATGGATGTTGTTTGGTTTAGTTTTTTTTTCATGCAGCTACGGAAACTTGTCAGTTTCCGCAGCCAGAACAGGTTTCCGCAGCCAGCACAGGATTCTGCAGCTATTTTGTTAAAAGTTGTGCTCCAGGTGTCCTCTGAAGGAACGGGCTACATGGGCAAGCTCCAGATGGCATGTACATGGATCGTGTCCCTTTGAACCGGCCAAATCATCCATTAGAGGCTGCGATCAACCAAAGTCAAAGACGTGGCCAACCAAAGAGTTCAACGGTGGCACGTCACTGTTTTGGGCACGTGAATGATACATGGCCTAGTTCCCAGCTCACGGAGGCTCCAGCGCACCTAGAGATCGTTCTTGAACAATGAATCTAACAGCCAACCACTCTGAAGATTTAAGAAGCATAACGATAGTTACACTAGATCTCAGATGAAGAGATCTACGTGTCTATGGCACGCAGTTAATAGCATAGTAGTTGATTAGTTAACTATAGTATTTTTACATTATAAATAACGCTTTGTTGAACGTCGTAAAGAGACTTCTGATGCATAGAAATTCTGAACTGTTTATGTAATTTCCGCACGCTGCTGGTTATCTTATCACCCCACTGTTTTATATGTTGTTGATTTAAATACATGAGAAGACCTTTCTGAAGATATCCGTGTGATTATTTGATTGGCTGAAGTGGCAGAGGGCCCCTGCACGCTGAAGCCCTATAAAGTGTTTGTTTAGTTTCATTATGTTTTTCTTTTATCATTAGTTGTACATAATATGTTTTATGTTTCTGCTATTCATATCTTTACTCTTGTTTTCTTAGAGCTGCAAACTGATCAGTGATTTTTGCAGGTTCTCTTAGGCAGCCCGGGAAATCTTTCATTTTTTTATAACTTTTGGCACATGAGATCATCTTTTCCTTCCTGCTAACTTTTATTTTCTGCAGTTTACATTCAGCATTGTCCTTTTCAAGTTGTTATTTGTTTATTTCTTTTTCTGCTAGTTAGATATCATACTGCTTAACAATTTATGATTTATTTTTGTGTTCAAATGACTATATCAGCAGGAGATCAGAAGATTACTAACTGTAGTGTGATTTAGTTGTCATATTACTTACTCAGTTGCTTTCCATAAAGTAGATTGAGCTGAATGGTAAAGAACTAGAAGAGTCTAAGTAGTGTGATTAATTTTTTTTCTGCAATTTACATATAGTTATCATATTGCTTGTTATGATTCATGATTACTTCCCCAAGGTAGATTGAGCTGAGGGGTAAAGGATTTGAAGAATTTAATTAGTGTGATTAGTTTCCTTATGCAATTTACTTTCTTGAACAGTTAAATATCATATTGCTTAACTTGTTTATGATAACTTCCCATCAGGTAGATTGAACCGAAGGGCAAAGGATCTAAAAAGTTAAAGTAGTGTGAATTAGCTGCTTTACTTTAAGTTTGAGTTGTTTTTCAAGTTTTTGCTTTATTTTCATTTCCAGCAGCAAGGATACTGGGCCATTGTCATTAGTTCGATTTTTGATGCATTTTGTTTTCTCTTAAGAATTGATTTCATTTCAGTTACTGTAAAGCTTTCTTTTGAGCATTTTTCAAGTTTAGAAATCATCACCATTTACACTCCACACACTTCATACTTCACTTTCATCATCACACATTAAAGAAAAATAAAATCCAAAAACAAACTAAAAAGCTTAAAATGACAAAAGCCTAAGGAAATAGTTATCTAAGTACATATAGTACACCTCATTTCATTAGTTTACGAACCCCGGGTTGACATTATAAATAGCAATTTAGATCACACTAAATTGACCAAACATTTTGGCACTAACAGTTGATTTTATTTTGAAAACAGAGTGATGCTAGCTGCGGAAATCGTTTCTAGCTGCGGAAACAGGTTCCAGCTGCGGAAACGGTGGCCAGCTGCGGAAACTGAAACAACATCCCCTAATCTGCACAAAGATAGTTTAGAGGAAAATAACTGAATGAAAATAGTCCTGAAAGGGGACTTTTATTGATGAAACGGAATGGAATGAAAATGGAGTGAAAATGGAGTGAGAATGATGATGAAAATGAAATGGAAGTGGAATGAAATGGAATGAGTGAGTGAGATGGAATGAAGATGGAAAGAACATGAGAGGGAGATTTTTTTTTGGAAAATATAGAGTGTCAGGTGTCCCTGATTTTCACTCCATATTTTCTGTATAAGACTGCCAATCCATGATTGGTTTTCAGGCTTATACATTTTATTTTTTTCATTTTTTTCATTTTTTAGAAACCACAAGAAACCAATATCAGGCTGATGGGGGAGAAGGATTCTTCTCCACCAGCCTTATTGCAGAATTCTCTTGGAATATTTTGACAAACTCTTCTCTGGAAAGTGGCTTATGATAAACTTTCAATCAGTGACCATTCACAATAAGAGGAGTCTGAGATTCATCAATGGTCTTGATTCTTACCGCTCCATTGTCAAAGACTTTATCAATCTCATATGGCCCAAGCCAATGAGTCTGAAACTTTCCTTTGAAGTCTTTAAATTTGGAATCAAACAGTAAGGCCCAATCTCCTTCTTGAAACTTTCTCTCTTTAATATATCTGTCATGCCACTTAGCTCTTTGATGTTGAACTAGATCAGTTCTTAGGATTGCATCTTGTTTGATCTCATCTAGCTCATTCAGCTGTTCCATTCTGTGCTTTTGGGCTTCCAATAGATTCATCCCCAACTGAACTGCCATCTTGAAGGTCTTGACTTGAAACTCAATGGGGAGCAAGACTTCTTTCCCATAAACAAGTTCATAGGGAGAATTTCCTGTTGTGTTCCTCCATGTAGTTCTATAGGCCCATAAGGCTTCAGGAAGCCTTTCTGCCCAATCTCTTCTATGGAGATGAAGAGTTTTGGTGATGATGCTCTCAAGAACTTTATTTGTAGATTCCACTTGGCCATTTGCTTGAGGACGGTAAGGAGTAGATTTTCTATGCTTGATTTTATATTCTTCCATCAGCTTCTCCATCAAGTTAGATGTAAATTGACTTCTCTAATCTGTCACAATTTCTCTTGGGACACCAAAATGAGTAAAAATATCCTCTAAAAGAAATTGAACAACTGAATTTTCAGTGGCAGAAGGCAATGCCTTGGCTTCTACCCATTTAGTGACATAATCAGTACAAACCAATATATATTTCTTTTGTCTAGATGGTGGACTTATTGGTATTGAATCTAAAGCCCATTGTTTTCAAAGGGTTCGATGAGTACCTGTGGTTGTAATGATTTCCATTTGAAAGAGTCGTCTCCCAACTCTCTGGCCTACTGTCACCACCTTCTGAATAATATATGTTTTGCATCTAAGAGAGAAGGCCAATAATATCCTAAAGAAAGGATTTTATAGGCCATCCTCTTGTCAGCAAAGTGTCCACCGCAAGGTTCATCATGACATGCCTTGAGGATGTCAGGCATTCATCTTCCCGAACACATCTTCTGATCACACAATCTAGCCCTGTTTTAAACAATTCATTAGAAATCCATGAATAATTTGAACTCTCCTAAATAATTTTCCTTTTCTCATTAGGAAATAAGTGTGGAGGTAGCTTCCCTGTAACCAAATAGTTAGCAATATCTGCATACCAAGGAGTCTTAGTAGTTACTGCAAACAAATATTCATCTGGAAACTTATCCTCTACAGGAGAATCTTCGTTAGTATTTTTGATTCTAGACAAGAAATCAGCTACTGTATTTTGTTTCCCTGGTCTATCCAACACAGTAATATTGAA
>APFE031183698.1:155245-169180 GCA_000404065.3 Pinus taeda
TGAGAAATACTTTTTGCCTGCTAAAGTATTTAATACTTGATCAATAAAGGGTAAAGGAAAGTGATCCTTCAAAGTTGCTTTGTTCAATTCCCTGTAATCAATGCAAACTCTCCATTTACCATTCTTTTTAGGTACTATAACGAAAGGAGAAACCCATCGGCTATCTGAAATTGGATAAATGAAGTTTACATTAAGTAACTTTTGGAGCTCTTCTTTCACTATCTCCCTAAGGTTTTGATTCATCCTTCTTTGAGGTTGTCTGATTGGTCTATTGTTTTCCTCAATGTAGATGTGATGAATGCAAGTCTTAGGATCAATACCTTTCATATCGGTATCCTCCAGCAAAAGAAATTACAGAAATAGGAGATAATGAATGGATTGATGATGAAGATACTATACAACCTGTCTTTACTATTTCTGAGATCAGTTGAAGATAGTCAAATTCTGAATACATTAGAAAACTTTCAAATATCTTCAGAGTATGACCACACACAATTTCAATTAGATTCTAATATTGAGTATCTATCATCTAGACAAATGTCTATTTTCTCTATGGAAGAGTTTGGAAGTTTCGCCATTGAGATCTTTCCAGGAAAAACATTGAATATCAACAAAAATTTAGAAAAATCACAATAGGAAGAGCTAACCAAAATCTTGCAAAAGCATTCTACTGCATAGTGTGATTTAGTTTTCATATTACTTACTCATAGTTGCTTTCCATAAAGTAGATTGAGCTGAATGGTAAAGAACTAGAAGAGTCTAAGTAGTGCGATTAATTTCTTTTCTGCAATTTACATTTAGTTATCATATTGCTTGTTATGATTCATGATTACTTCCCCAAGGTAGATTGAGCTGAGGGATAAAGGATTTGAAGAATTCAAGTAGTGTGATTAGTTTCCTTATGCAATTTACTTTCTTGAACAGTTAAATATCATATTGCTTAACTTGTTTATGATAACTTCCCATCAAGTAGATTGAGCCGAAGGGCAAAGGATCTAAAAAGTTAAAGTAGTGTGAATTAGCTTCTTTACTTTAAGTTTGAGTTTTTTTTCAAGTTTTTTCTTTCTTTTCATTTCCAGCAGCAAGGATACTGGGCCATTTTCATTAGTTCGTTTTTTGATGCATTTTGTTTTCTCTTAAGAATTGATTTCATTTCAGTTACTGTAAAGCTTTCTTTTGAGCATTTTTCAAGTTTAGAAATCATCACCATTTACACTCCACACACTTCATACTTCACTTTCATCATCACACATTAAAGAAAAATAAAATCCAAAAACAAACTAAAAAGCTTAAAATGACAAAAGCCTAAGGAAATGGTTATCTAAGTACATATAGTACACCTCACTTCATCAGTTTACGAACCCCGAGTTGACATTATAAATAGCAATTTAGATCACACTAAATTGACCAAACAAATACTACCTTCAAATCCGAGGGCCTTTTCAAATGGTTGGTCATGTCATTTGGATTGACGAACGCCCCTGTAACCTTCATGAGACTAATGGACAAAATCTTGTGACACTTCACTAATGCATTAATGATGGTGTATTTAGATGACATCTTGATCTTTAGCGAGAGTTGGGAAGAGCAACTCCACCATATTCGGTAGGTCCTTGAAACCCTGCGACAAAACAAGATATGTGCTAACTTGGAGAAATGCAACTTGGGCCTGACCTAGGTTCAATAAATTAGGTACATCATTGATGAGAAGGGTGTACATGTGGACCCATCCAAGACACAAGTCATTTGGGATTGGCCAACCTCAACCACTCTAACAGAGCTCTGCAACTTTTTGGGGCTTGCCAATTTATACCATAGGTTCATTTCGGGGTTCTCTCATATCACTTGGTCTTTAAGTCAAGTCACCAAGGGCAGAGTGAAAGAAAATTTGTTTTGGTCAAAAACCCAACAACAAGCATTCTCTAAGTTGAAGAATCACCTCTATTTTGCACCTGTGCTCACATTACAAGACCTGCAACAACCATTTAAGATTAAGACATATGTCTTTGACTATAATATTGGTGCAGTTCTTACTCGTCATGGGCATCTAGTGGTTTACCACAGTGAGACACTTTCAGACACAATCCAAAATTACCCCACTTATAAAAAAATAAATGTATTCCATTGTGTAGGCCTGTTGTCAATGGAAGCATTACATTATGGGGAAGGAAAAGGTTATCCACACAGACCACCAACCTCTATAGTTCATGCAAACACAAGGAAAGTTGTAGAATGATTGCCATCATAAATGATCCACCTATCTAAAATATTTCCATTTGAACATTAAGTATAAGAAATGAAACACCAATAATGTCATTAATTGCCTTAGCTGACCACCGATCATGGAACTTATCATTGTGCTTGACTCCTGTGGGAATGAGACATCGGGGTGGATGCATCTTTACAAGAGTGATCCATAATTTAGCAGCATATACTAGATGCTCCTGGATGGGAAGAAAGTTCTAATTTTCACCTTCTAGATGCACGGTTATGCCGCCTAGGACACATCTGTGTTCCTTCAAGTGAGCATGCCAAGATGATTTTGGAGGCACACTACAATCGGGATGCTGGACATTTCAGAGTAGAGAAAATAGTGGTAGTATTGCAGAAGTATTTTTATTAGCCAAAACCTTTTCAGGATGTTGGGAAGTACATTAGATCCTAAACCGCCTACACCATTTCCAAACAACCCATCAAGAAGCAAGGCCTATATACTCCTCTACCTACTCCTAGTTAGACTTGGGAATTTGTTTCCATGGATTACATGTCTGGCCTTCCTTCTACTAAGCACAACGATGATTACATTTTTGTGGCCATCGACAGGTTCTTTAAGATGACCATCATGGTGGCATGCAAGAAGAGTATCACAGTAGAGGCCACTGCTAAGCTCTTCTTTCAGCAAGTGTGGGTACACTTTGGGATCCCACAATCCATTGTCTCAGATCGGGACAATGGATTCCTGAGTGCATTTTGATCAAGTCTCTGGTTGATGCTCGATATAAAACTTACTACATCCATGACTTTCCATGCCCATACTAATGGCCAAACAAAGGTTGTAAATAGGATGATCGTACACATTCTGTGCATGTACAACTCAAAGCATCCACACATGTCGGATGAAATTCTCCCCTAAGTCCAACACAACTACAACAAAGATCTCCATAGCTCAACAAGTCACAATCCCTTTCAGGTAGTGCTGGGATTTCAAGCATTATGCCCCACTAATGTGGTCATACCATTTGCAGCCACTCAAGTAGATTCATCTCACTTTCAGTTTGAAGTTGAAAGGGATAACAACTTCATTGAGCACATTCAACAAATCCAACAACAGGTCCATGATATATTTAACAGAGCTAATGCTAAGTACAAACAATGCCATGATCAACATTGAGTGCCGCACAAGTTGCAGGAGGGTGATAAATTTTGGTTACATTTACAGAAGGAGTGCCTTGTTGGACCTCACTGCAAGCTTTGCCTGCTGTGATATGGGTCATACAACATCACCAATGTCATTGGTGAAAATGCCTTCGAGCTCATCATCCCACCTTTCCTTAGTCTGCACCTAGTGTTTAGTGTAGACCACCTTCAGCTATACTTTCCACAATTGTTGGACACATCTAACATTGCAGAACAACTCACACCAAAAGAGCTCAACCTGGCTTGCATAGAACAAGCCAAAATGGATCAGATCATGGACACAAAGATCAATAACACTTGCCAACAGAGGATTCGACTATATCAAGTTGTTAAAGCAGGCCAAATCCTTCATTAGGGTGCGTGGTTCACCAGGGACCAGGTTCAACAAGAATTTCCACACATCATGGAGGCTTTTCACACAATAGGGACCATTTCTTCCTAAGGGGGGAGGAATGATCTAGGTGGATATTGGTGGCCACCCACCTATTCCACCTAGACCCCCCAATCAGTTTCATCTGTTTCCTTTTTCATTTCAGCATTTACTATTTTTTTGCATTTTTTTTGGGTCCTGAACTTCCAAAGCAATTTTGACCTCCTAAATGATAGTTTTTGTGGTCCACAGCAGGGCCATAACAATAATCAAAGGCCTATGATGAAACCTATAATACTCAGAGAGAGTTTTCCAACAAGGTATCGTACGCGCCAAACGAAGATAATTTGACCAAGTTACAGCCCCGGGAAGTTGGCTTCCCAACTAACCCCAATAGGGCCCACAAACTCTTGGTGTTACATTTCCTGGGGGTAGGGTTTTAGTTCTTTAGGGTTTTCTATTGTTTTCCAATAATAAATAGGCCCTTGAGCCTCATTGTAACACATTTTAGAGGCATGTAGCTACCACATCTCATCTCAGAGATAAGCTACCATTGTCATTTTGTTTATAAGCACAATTCAATATTTTTCTATTAATGAAATGAAGTGTTTTTCTACTACATCTATGTATTTTATGATTATACATGTAAGTTGTTGCATTCCTGTTTAAGTTTGGATCATCTAACAATATTGCACATTGTTCTGACATAATAGATAACATCATTATTGTCCATATCTACATTTGAAAGACAAAACAACAAAATAAAAATTAATACACACACACACACACACACAGATATATATATATATATATATATATATATATATATATATATATATATATATATATAACATAAAACATAACACCCTATTTTATTTATATTAAAAAGCTTAATCTTATAAACCTTATGCTATAAAATATATCTAATGTTACCTGAACCAAATGATATAAAAAATTCTACAAATATAAACCTCATTAGAAAAACATATTGTACATAGGAAATGAGTGATAAAATGAAATGAGTGATACGAGCCTTATTACAATAGTCAACAAAAATTCAAAATTTTGTAAAATTAATATTTAAAACCAAATATTGTTAATGTTAGTTAGCCTATATTTGTATGTAAAATAATGTTAATTTTTATATTAATATTTTTTTTAATATTAATGTCAATGTTTTTCTTTGATATAAATATTAACATTTAACTCATTTTTATTAATGTTAAAAAAACATAAGCTTATAAACATCATGCTATAAAATAACCTAATGCTACATGGACCAAGTGATATAAAAATATCTAAAAATATAAACCTAATGCCATTGAACCTAAAAAAATCTAAAGTTATTAAACCTAAAGTTCAATCAAAATACTTACATCGATGTTTAATGCTAATGTTCATATTAATGTATATACACAATATTTGTTTAATATTAATATTAAACATCATTAATATTAATATCAATATTAATTAATAGACATATTAATAGACATACTAGTTAACAATATTAATATTGCTAATTTTTGGTATGGTGACCAAATAGTTCATTAAGATTCGATATCATTGGTAATATTAATATTAATAACATATAGCCCATTTTGCATTTCATGATGTAGTATGAATCCACAATATTAATATCAATATGAACCAATTATAAAACCAACTTTTAATGGTTGGTTCATATAATTGGTTGTTTATGTCTGAACCGTTTGTTGTAAAAAAGAGAACAATAACCACTTAAAAAAAGAAAGTAAATTGAACAACATGAAAAACGATGTAAACAACTTTCTCAAATATTACTATGAATATGATGAATGTATTAATATCATTAATATATGAAAATGATTATTATATTAAAAGTAAATCAAGAGGACAATAAAAGCAATTAAAAAAACATTCTATAAATAGGTCACAATATTATTAGTTGTATGTCATAACAATATGGACTTCAATCACTCCTCTTTTTTCTTCCTAATTGTAACATATGCACTATCTTTCATCTTCGCATAATGCTAAAAAGAGAAATGCAGTGCAATGCGTAAACCATCTGTTGATTTCACTCTTGATATGGTTGTGAAGGTTAGGCCTTGCTGCTCTTTATTCCCGATATCAACTTATGACCCTTCTAAAGTCAACCCCTGTGACTTGTGGCTGTCCATGCCATCTTCAAAGGAATTTGTTTTCGATTTCCTCTTATCACTGGTGTCATAGGTACAATGTTTGGATTGCTTGCATCAAATGGAACACCAACATACTTATCAAAAACAACAGTTGTGAACATCGGAAGATGAGGTGGTTCAGAGGTAGGCATATAAAATATATCCTTAACATAACCAAGTGCACCATTCACCAAGCCAACTTCAACCCAAAAATTACATGTCAACATAACAATCTGACCACGACACAATATTTCATGGTCCAATTGATCATCATCAACACTAATGATTTCTAAACACCTTGAATTCTCAATAATACATCAGGAAATTGGATAATTTAATGATTTTAACATATGCCTGTTATGGGAGGAGACCAAATTATTTTTTGGAAACATGTGAACTACTGCATTAAATAAATCCCTTTCTCTAGGATGCAACCTCATATCAGCCCATGACATAAGAAACTCCCAACATTCAAGAACAAGTTCTTCATTTATTATGTTATTGAGGACTCTACAAAAACAAGATTTCTTCCCATTATTCCCTTGTTGGTGAAAGATTGTGTCAAGAGTGACAACAATGTTAAATTTTTTCCACAAGGCATTCCCTACTGTATTACATGCATACAAAGGCGTGTCTCTCAAAGGAGGTAGTTGGCCAAGGTCACCCCCAAGGATGGTGGATCTGCCACCGAAAGGACAATTATTTTTCTATGGAAATGCTTCTCATAATCGATCATCTATTTGGATAAATGACCTTGATCCTAGAAATATCATTTCATCAATCAATATATATCAAATATGCCTCATTTCGTCTTGGAATACTACTAGTGTCTACCCCTGTAGTTGTTTCATATCTTTAATTGGAATTTTTAGAGCTGAGTGTATTATTTTTGCATGTATATTAAAAGTAGTTATTCCTATTGGGGCAAGAAGAAGCAAAGGACTTCTTCCTTTATTTGACAAATTAGAAATATCTTCAAAAATGAGATGGATAAGGAAAGACTTCCTAGTGCGTGCAGTGTCCTGAACAATCATAAGAAAAGCTTTACGAATCTCATATTTAGCAAAGTGCCTTAAAATAATTTCGAAAACAAGTTGTTGTTTTTCTACCAATGAACTGGAGATGTAGATGTTCTATTTGAAAGGCCAACAATATCACCCCTTGATTGTCCATTTCTTATAAAATTAATAGCTTCTTCTGCAACATCATCAGAAATAGTTGAACTTTTCTAGTCAAAGGATATATCAAAATCCCTTCAACCAAGGGTGTGAATATTAGAAACATTCACATCATTTGGTGGAACCAAGCAAGAGAAACTCTGCAATTCTTTAAAATCATCTTCAAGATTCATTTCCTAGTTAGAAAAATCACCATCTTCTACTTCTTCAATATTGTCGACAATTGATGGATTTCGATCAACATGCCATGCTCGATATCGGAAATTCCTCCATTTTTCAATAATAATTTCAGTTAAAAGGCCAATTTTTGCAGGAATGTCATGAAATGGCATATACAAGAGAAATTTTGTCCAAAAAAAGGTTTCAAATTCATCTGAAGCCTCACTAGGAATAGAATAAAAGCATGGCCAAACCTGAAAAATAGCATGAACATCTCTAGGCTTCCATGAATATTGTTTGTGCTTGCTATAAAATGTCCAAGATCTTGTTGTTTCTATCAAGATAGATGTTAAAGGAAAAAATGTCTCTTCTGATAATGTTGAACAAAAGTATTCTTAGATGAACAATGCAAGCCATCCCTTGAAATTTTCCTAAGAACCTTTCTTCCAACATTTAAGGAAACAAATTTTCAACTACAAAGAACAAGAGGTGGCTTAAGCAACATATGACACGTTTCTTGTGCTCCAATGTCATGATCAACAATCGTTTTTGCAAGAAACCTTCTATATGCACAAAAAGCATGATCCTCAAAGCCAATAGAATTTGAAATTCTAGTTAACATATGATGATAACTTTTGGACCTTTTTTTTGCTTTTGATGCATACTTAGCAATATATTTCAAGACATCATATCGAGAAAACATTGCTTGGCAATCAAAATTGGCATGCCACATTGTTAGAAGGTCAAGGTTATGTACATTGAGCCTATTATCATTTCTTGCTGACTCATATTTATTTCTTCCTTGGTCATCTATGAATAATATTGATTCATCACAAAGATTCCATGGAGCATTGTAATGACATGTGAGAATAGTGCCCTTTTTGCGCAAACAAGAATCTGCACTACACATTGTGTACTTTTGGACACGGTTTAACAATTATTCATAATCATTATGAGGATGTCAAGAGAAAATCTGATCAGTATTCAATAGGAAAGGGTCATCATTGAGGCTTCATGGAACCATTATGTTGTGACGATGTATGTCACATGGATTCCATGCAGTTACATACTTGTTAAAAAATCTCTTTGCAAGTTGTACATCAGAAGCATTTGACCAATCAAGTCTTTTCATGTCAGGGGCACCTTGCAACCATAGGAAACCATGGATATGTGCTAAACCTCTATGCTGCTACCTCTATGCTGCTACTCATATCTAAAGAAAATGAAGATATAGTTACTACAAACAATATAAATAGAATCATAATAAAAAAAATTGAAAAATAGAAAATAAATTCAATGACACAAACATGTACCAGAAGTATTTAGCTTTAAGATATTTTTGGATAACTTCCTCTTAAAAAAATATTGAATCTATGGTGCATAAAAATTGGCAACAATATGAGGGCATTGGATAACATTCTCAATTTTCATACGATTCCCCTTTAAATAACGAGAATGTGAATGTATGGGCATGAGGTTATGCAACTTTCACCACTTTGTGTCAACTACACTCAAAGTAAAAAATAAATATGGACATCCCAACTGAGTAATCATGTCAGTCAGTTCAGCCTGACACTTAGTCTAGTATGCCCTTGTACCTCTCAGAGAAGAACCAAACCACATAATATGATCAACCAACTTATTACCCAGTAAATCAGAAAGTTGGTGATTCAACTCTTCAATGTTACTTTAAAAAAATGCAATAGTTTCTTGGCTCCGATGCCGCATTATCATGTTAAATAGGTAATATTGAAAGCAAGGATGGTCTCCAAATCTCTGATCATAGTACTTAATAAGATGAAATGCATACTCATGATGTTCAACACTACAAATGCGTGGTTTCAACCAATCAACATCACCAATGGGGAATAATGTTGGGAATTCCATATCTAATAACCCCTTTGTATTATATTCATTCATTAGATATGTTCCAATATTGGGCCAATCAATGTCTTGAACATATGAAGAATCAACATTATAAATAAATTCTCTAATTTCTTCCACTTCTCTTCATTCGTTTGGTAAGTGAGTAACAAAATAAGAAGGATGAGAGGGAAAACACTCAACAAGACAACCTTCATTATTAGTTGCATTGATCTCAGATTCTTCAATATCACAATCAACAAATTTAATCCCGAAGGAGACATCTTTTGATCTTTCGGGTAGAGCATTCACTAAATCACTCAAGATCTTTTGACGTATAATTCATAATATTTAGACCGAGTGTCATGTCTCCTCACAATTAGAAAGTCAATATCCTAAACGTGTAAGGGAAGAATTTGTACAATTATATGAATATCTTGAGGAAAGCTAATTGTATGGTTGTTATACTTATATTTCCCACCTCGAGCATGTGTCAATTGCAAAATAGGATTCACATGTGCTATTAGTATTTCTTCAACTTGAGTAAGAACTCTTAAAATATGAGGTTGTTCACCAGGATCCATGTTATTCTATCGACAAAAACAATGGGCACCTCTTTTATTCTTACATTGTTTGCAAACAGGTCCTTTAGAATCTCTCAAAACCTAGATTATAGGATATGATTCTTGGCAAATGCGGCACATTTGGACAACTGACAAGATATCTATCTTTGCTTGAAATATTTTATGCACTGCAATCATGTTTTCATCAAAATGAATATGATCTCTACCAGCCGGACCATGTTGAGAACCATTTGGAAGAGTACAATTTCTTCTGAAACATACTTCATCTTTAACAACATGAGATTCCCTTCCCAAATTTGAAGCATGTGGAATGGATCTATGATAGGGCCTTTCTAGATTTATGGTCTGCATTCCTCGAACCTGAGAGTATGCAAAGGTTTATTTGGCATAAAGATTTTAAATTTTAATTTCCAACTAATTATAAATGAAAAAATGAAAAAATAATAAAACGCATTCAAAATTTACATTTGTTAGGTGATGTGGATGAAGTTTATGAGATCATTGCTCCTCACTTCTAACATCAATGGATGGAACATTTGGGGAGTTAGTTTTTATGCATCTATTAAAATGATTTGTTTCCTTTCAAAAGAATAATAAAACTAAATGTCCAACCAATAAAGATTCAAAAATGGAAAACAAATCAGATACATTGAACATTTTCATTAGTTTTACAATTTGATTTTTTGGATTCCATTTCTCCAACCTAATCAATTGAAATCATGTTTTTTCCATAAAATGTTATAAAATACAATTTCCAACTAACTATAAATGAAAAAAATATCAAATTCAATTAAAATTTACATTTGTTTGGTGATGTAGATGAACTCTATGAGATGATTCCTCTTCACTTCTAAAATCAGTAGATGGAACATCTACGAAGTTAATTTGTATGCCTTTATTGAAATGAGTTGTGTCATGTTCAAGGAAAATAAAATATGCCATAAAATTCAATGTCCAACCAACTCGAAATTCAAAAAAATAAAAATAAAATAAAATACATTGAACATTTAAATTAGTTTGGCAATTAGATCATCGAGGAGAATGCATAGGAAGGCTACGAAATGATTCATATTAAGTTATCATATTAGTAGATGGAACACTTAGGGAATTAATTTCTAGACCTCTATTGAAACGAGTTGTATCCTATTCCAAGAGAAGAAAATATCTTATAAGTTTAATAAGAAAAGTTTGTAAATGGAGGATTGTAATAAAACAATCACTATTACAAAAAAATCAAAATATCATTGTGTTACCTACATTTTTCCACGTGAAATGCTACTGGGGATGATTGATTCTCTTGGTGGGACAACATTACTTTGAGAAGGGAGTTTGGAAGATCCAATGTTTCGAGCAACTCGCTCCAAATTATCAAACAAATGAACAATTAAACTATCATCCAAATTATCACATACAATGTCATCATACCTCCACCATGGATGTTTTTCAAACTTTAGCCTTGCTCGAAACATGCAATTGCAGACATAGAAGGGCTTAATTAGACATTTGCATCCACATTATCGATATGATGATGTTCCTGATTGCAAGATGTTTCCTCAATATTATGAGCATTTTCAGGAGATTATTGAACAACAAAATTATGCTGACAAGGAGCATATTCTAACAATGAACTATCAATGGGAAATGTTCTTTCCATGATATCATCCATAGTACGATATTTACGAGGAATTATAAATTCATTTTGAAGAGTGGCTTCACTCATTGTTCTATGATATATAGTTCTCCTATGCTCATTTATTGCATCCTTATTTTGTTGATATCGTAAACGAAAACTTTCACTAGAAATGTCATGTGATGTTGGTGATAGATTCCATTTTCTTGTACACTTTCTCGTGCCTTTAGATGACATGCCTATAATGAATAATAACACATTTATTATGGAACCATAAACATGGAACATAGCATATACCTAATATAAACAAACACAAAAGAATGAAAAAGGCACAAGTTTTTTTTGGCAATCATATAAAAACATAAAAAGTGTATATAGTATTTTTTCCAACCATATAAGCTTATCAAAATGTATAAGACTTTTTCTAAATGGCTAAAAACAAAAATGACTTTTTCCAAATGGCTTAAACAAAAAGGGCTAAATTTTCATGTTTCATATTAGAATCACAATAGGAAACCCATACAATTGGAACACAATACTATAAGAATGATATGACTTATACGTATATCTAAAAATTTGGAACTATATATTATCAAAATATAAATGAAAATATTAAAATGTACATAAAGATATAAAATAGTTTGAGAATCAATGAGAAAAACTAATACAAATAACATGTATAACATAACTCATAGTAATTATAATTATACAAACAAAGAAAAATGCATAGCATCCAAACAAATTTACATGTAATTAAGAAAACTTTAGGGGAAACAACTTGAAATATTTTCCAACAAATTGCAATGGATTAAATATCCAACATTTGATACATACACATATTCTTGAAATTTTAGCAGGAGCCATATAAAGATCCGCACAAGCATAATTTTAAAGCATTAGCATATAGATCCAAAGTATGTAAAGTAGAAAAAATGGAAATATTTTCCACAACCATAGAGAGTATATAAAATGAAAATATTTATGAGAACTCCTAACAGGACTAATAACCTAAGAATCCATATCCATATCTAATGGTGGATCTCATCAACAGAATCCATATAGGGAGAAATTACAAAAACATTTCCATAATCAAATAATTTTAATCCTCTAGCATTGGATATCAAAACCTAAACACATATTGATTAGTTGAATTATCAATATCTATTGAAAAACGGAGGCCATACATCATGTCATATAATAGGAAAGGAACTTCACTATAGTTGAACATAAGAACACACCATGGACTGCTCGAAATGGAAGATAACTAGGACATTTTCTATTTATATCTATAGAAATTTCTTCCCAAAACTTCCATTTGTAACCCCAATCATCCTCAAATTAGTCAATTCTTCGTTCAATGCACAGTTGACCAAATTGGAAATGATCTAATTCTTCAATTGACCATACAGAAGTGGAGCCATTATTGACAAGGTCTATCAACTTATTCATGTATATTGCTAATGACATGCACGATATGTTAGTGATTGGAACAAATGAAAAATCCCATTCATTTTTTATTACATCAAACTAGTAGATCGTATACCCATATCAAGGATAATCTTCATATGCTTTGTCTAAATAGAGCCAAAACAATTTACTTTTATAGAACACTCCATTCTGAGGGGGTGAAGTGCCACCAAATGGAAGATCATCCCTTTAGCAAACCCTATCAAGACTACTGAAAACATAAAATTTAGACTACATTATATCATACATATATTTTAGAACAACCCAACCATATTTTCTGTTGATTACATTTTCAAATAATGAAACGGATCCCCAATCTCCAATTTGTATTTGTCCTATGTTTTTAAAGGCCATTGTAAATGGATTCATTACAACATAGTTGTGTATGGGAGTAGTTTGTTGGTAAGGATAAAACGACCATTATTCCAACAATAGAGTCTACTCTATATCTTGAATCTACGTATCACAAATAAAAATGAGATATATGCCCATTCTGATTAAGGTATTCAACAACAAAATAATTGTCTTCATTATTGAGGAAATCAACCATAAATTCAAATTCGTTCATAGAGACATGCTTGCAACACAATAAGAAAGGAGGGTTTTGCAAAACATTCTTCCATTTCTTACAAATAGTGCTAAACTTTATCACAACCGATAAAGGGAGCCAAAGGATGAAAATTTCAAGAATTTCAAATCGAAGACAACTCCAAATAGTTGGATCCATGATCAAACAATGAAATCACCTAACATAAAAAAAACGCATTTGATATCAACGAAACAATTTAATGTTGAATAAAATTAAAAGTAAGATACATCATAATTTACAATCTACACATACATATAAACTTTGCTTATACACATTGTATAAAATCAAATAAGAGATAAGAACATTATTACAATAGTAAACAAAAATTCACAATTTTATAAACCTACTATTCTCTATTATTCTCTATTAACGTTAGTAAACCTATATTTATGTTTATATTAATTTCTATGTTTAATATTGATGTTATAATGTTTCTATTAATATATTTTTAATATCAATATCAAATTTTTATTTTCAATATAAATATTAACATTAAACCAATTTTTTTAATGTTAAAAA